>APFE030486882.1:0-95245 GCA_000404065.3 Pinus taeda | reverse complement strand
GTTGTTTAAAGAAGATTCTACAATCAGGTTGGTGGAGAAGGATTCTTCTCCTCCATCAGCCTAAACTTTGGTTTTTTCAAAAAAAAAGAATAAATGTATGAGCCTGAAAACCAATCCCTGATTGGCAGTCTCATGCAGAAAACCTGAGGTGAAAATCAGGGTCACCTGACACCTCATGTTTTCTCTTTCTCTCCTTATTTCTCCTCATCCTCATCATCACCACTATTCCATCTTTCATCTCATTCATTCATTCTCACTTCACTTCATTCACTTCTTCCATCCATATATCCACTCACTACATTTCATTCCATCAATAAAGTCATTTTTTTTTGCTAAAAAGTGTTTTGTGCAGCCAAGGGTTACCATGATGATAGTTTCCGCAGCTGTTTAGCAATTCTGCAGCCATTCAGCTATTCCGCAGCCCTCTGCACCTGCACAAAGAAAAAAAAAAACACAGTCTCTGTTTAAATTCTCTTCACAGTTCAGAAGTCATCAACAATAAATGGAAAAGTCATGAAACAGCAAGAAAGCAATGCAAGGTTAGTGGAAAGAAATTAAAAGGCAATTCAAGTGTGGGCCTAAGGTATGATCTAAAATCTCAAACTTACAGTTATCTCATTATGTAAAGTTTCCTAGGTTATGTTTTTTGTCACTAAGTGTAATGATTGCCAATTCCCCCTATCATGAAACCATACACCCACGCATTTCCTAAATCCAACAGTCCTTGATCATCACGATTTCTAACTCCACTTGTAGCCACTTCTTTCATTAAGACTGTCGTACTGAAGTGACGTAACCGACTGTACTACGTCTCTCGGTGGCATGATCCTGCAGCCAAATGGAAACATATGTCGAAACTCAAGGACCTAGCCGTTTCTATTCATAGCCGTTACTACCCCTGCATTCATACCATTTCACACATTCTGTCTCCATTCCTACGCTCATTTCATCCATGCTGTGCTCACTACGATTGCCTTCATTAACCATACTCTGTTCTACCTGCTAATTGAAGAACCGTAATCCTCTGTAAGGCCGCAAGTCCACCGTGAATCTTCTGTGAAGGCCATTGCTAAAGCCGTATCACCTCCCTTTCTACGTGTTCTAAAAACCAGAGCCGTGATTTTCTGGGTTTACTGTTGAAACCAGAGCCGTGATTTTCTGGGTTTACTGTTGAAACCAGAGCCGTGAATTTTTAGTTAAAAGACACTGTTGAAACCGTGTTGGGACAAGCCAGAGAGCCAATGGGAAAACTATTAAGGGCAGAACCAGAGGGTTCAAAATTCCTAGAAGGTTATCCTCAGGTGAAAGAGGCATTGCAAAAAGCCAACTGGCTACAATGCATTCAAAAATTCGGAGGGTACCACAAAGAGGTCACCAAGGCCTTTGCACGGTCGTTCAGAGATAAAGATAATCAGGTGGAAGTGGGAGATTTAAAGTTCACAGTCACGGAGGCCAGCATAGCTCAAGCCACATCACTCCCACAGACTGGAGAAAGATGGTTCAAGAACCGATTAGTTCAAGGACAACAGTGGAAACAAATTTTGAAAAACCCAGGTATGGATACCAGTATCTTCACAAAAGGAATTCCTGTTTCTTATGTCAAGGATGAATGGACCACTTTGCTGTTATTAGTACAAAAATTTTTGACTTGTGAGGGAAGGTTTGGGGTCTTATATATTTACCATGCTAAAGTCATGATGCATTTTTTAGGGGAAGATATCAATCTCCCATACTTCCTACTCTCAAGTCTTAAGAAAATGTGTTCAATTGCCCAAAGAAATCCAGGAAACATTGAGTCACACCTCTATCATCATGGTCTTGTCAAAATGTTAGTTGAAGAGCAGTTAAAAGCAAACAAAGATACCTGGAACAAATTTCTTGTTAGAAATCATTTTGAAGAGGTAGGAGAAACCTCCGTACCCAAAAAGAGTAGAAGACAGAGAAAAGGGGTTACCCCTGAAACCCAAGAACAAATTGAAGAAGAAACAAATATGCAAAATTCTGAGCAAGAAATTGGCCCTGAATCTACTGTAGACATTGACCAAGAAGCTCAAGGGATCATCGCAGAAACCCTTGCAAACCTTGCTAAAGAGGTTGCTCAAAAGAGAAAAGGGAGTAGTAAGAAGCAAGAGAAAAACAAAGGAAAATCCATAATTCAAGAAACTCTCCTTACTCCTACAAACTCTAGTGATGAAGACACTCAGCCTTTAGCCCAAAGATTGGCCAAACTTCATAAAACTGCCCTTCCTACAAAGGTGGAAAAACAAAAAGTTCAAAAACAAGAACAGAGCACTTCCACTGTAAGAAGGAGCAGCAGATTAAAAGGTAAAATGAAGACCATAAAAGGCCATCCTTTATTGACTTAAGCTCACCTGGAAAGGATGCTACAAGTCCTTCACACACTGAGTCTGTTGAGACTAGTCCTCCACGTGAGGAAAGTCCGTTTGAGCATGAATTTGAACTTGAAGTTGAGCATGAACTTGAAGTTGAGCATGAACTTGAAGTTGAGCATGAACCAAGCCCAAGAAAGTCACCAGAGGTTGACCCAGACCAACAAAAGGTTTATAATTATTTGGAAACATTGGAGCAAGCAGCTGCTGGCCCAAGCAATGTTCAACCTTTGGAGCAGCAAATTCACTCATTAAAACAGGAAATTTTTGAAGTTGAAGTTCTAAATCGCCATATTATACAAGAGAATGAAAAATTAAAAGAGAGGGGCAATGTGGACAAGATGGTCCACGATAATACAATGCTGCATATGGGACTGTTGCAGAAAGAAAACAAAAAGCTGAGGAAGAAATGCAGGAGGCTAGACAGGGATTTGGTTAACCTAAGGTTTAGATGTTTAATGAAAAGGCCAAGAGTTGATATTTCCACACAGAGGAAGAAGAGGAGACTAGATGTCTTGGCAGAGGCATCACAGCAGGTTGAGTAAGCAGTTTTGTTGCATGAGGACATGCAATGCCCTCGTAGTGGGGGTATGTAGAGCCTCTAACCTACACCTCATCATCTACTATTATCTACTGTTTTTTCATCACCTATCTCTCTCTTTCACTTCATTTTCCATGTAAAACCACCCAGATCATTACATTAGATGTCATTAAGCATGATCAAGTGAGCTTTGCTAATGTGTGACTGTTTTGTTTAGATTTTGACATATTTACAGGCATTCCGCAGCTCTCTGCCGATTCCACAGCTATCTGATGATTCCGCAGCCATCTGGAGATTCCGCAGCCTTTTTGTTGTTCTCAAGGTTCCATGTGTCACTTTGCCAAACGAGCCACATGGGTACTTAGGTATCAAGGTGCTCGAGGTTCCTGTGCCATTTGTTCAATCATCCATGTCATCCATACCTCCGGTCAAACAGGGGCAAGATCCGGTCAACAAAGGTAGCTAACGGTGATGCGTGAGCTGTTTGGTCACGTCAGCTCAGACGGAGGCTTGCTCGTGTTTTGCAGGACGTGGGGAACATAATCTAATTTTGGATTTAATCCCCATGACGACCAGGGCCTCCAGCTCACCCACGCAGGCTCATGACGTGTTTATTTAGTTTTAATTGCACATGACAGTTTGTTATTTTCCGTTTCTAGCAGCACGCATAGGCCATCCTTCAGATGCCTATAAATACTTGTGTCTGCGTACGCTTAAGAAGACTTTTATTTTCTGTGTGTTTGTGAACTTATTGTAATTTTTGAGCATTTCTGAACTCTGTTTTTATAGTGCTGTTCTAGCACTCTTTACTGTGAATTTCTGCATATGGAGAAATAGAACCAGCGCTATTTTGGAGCTTTCAACACTTTGAGTCTTCTTGGGTTATGTGAATGGAGGGCCCCTATTCATACTAGCCTTGTATAGTATTTTCATGTTCAGCATTCTCTTTTCTTGATTTATGTACAGCATAATTTACTTCACTTTAATTCGTTTTGGATCCTTTCTTTAAGCTGATCAGCATTGTTTTTTGCAGGTTTTGACCCGGGATTATTTGTGTGTTTTTGTGTTTGCTTTGCATCTAGTGGTAGTTTTAGTTGACAGATTTAAAGCTGCTGCTCCTTATTTTATTTCCATAACTAGTTTTTAGTTCTAATTTTCAAAACTGTCTGCTAATATATGTATGGTCTCTTACTACAAATTGTTTATCTTTTTAGAGATCAGAATACTAATCACTTGCAGCTGGCTTTGAGTGCTTTCTAGACTAATCCTTAGCTACTCTCTAATCGTGCTTTACACAGTACTATGTGATATAGGCAGAGAGTTAGAAAGAGCAAAATCATACCACTAGTCTTTAAAGTAGATTTTCTCATTTTTATCAGTTATTAGACTTACTTTTAGCTACTTCTTAATCGTGTCTTACACAGTACTATGTGTTAGAGGCAGAGAGTTAGGAAGAGATAAACTTTATCATTGGTCTTTTAAGTGATTTTCTTATTTTTGCAGCAGCATGAATGGTGTCTAATGCCATTAGAGAGTGGTTCTTTGCTTTCAGTTATTTTAATTCATTTCCTTCAAAGTATTCCTTTCTCAGCAATTAGTTAGGAATCACTAATCACACACCCTCACTCATTTAGAATTCACTACACACACAGCATCATTCATTTGTTTATAAATACATCACTTCATCTTAGGAAGATAAAATAATCACAAATAACACCCCCAAACGACAAAAAGCTTTAAGAGGTTGCTTAAGTACATATAGTACACCTTCACTTCATCAACTTACGAGCCCCGGGTTGACAATTAATGATATCAATTTAGGAATACTAAATTGACCAAACACTATTTGACCCTCAAATATGGGAATGTCAAAGTTAACTTGCACCTTAAAGGGTGTGGTGCTTCCAAAGTAGTTGTTGGAAGTAGATGTGTCACTCCTGGTTAGCCACTGAAGGATCTAGGCAAAGTTGTCCATCATTACATTCCTTTGTTGCTCAAGGGCCTCTTTGAGCAAGATTTTGATAGGATCTCCTACCCCCTCATCTTTCTTTTCATCTGTCGTGGGAGACCGTCAAGATTTGCGAGGCTGGTCTTGCAAAGGTTTGACCAGTTCAAGCCCTAACTCCTTATATCCCGACCTCGTTGGAGACATGCAAAGAAAGACAGAGAAAGAGAAGGCCGCTCTGATACCACTGATCCAGATTTAAACAAGAACGCAACAAATTACATATATAATCATACATACAGAGATGCAGCATAAATAATACTTCATTTCATTATTGGAAAATATTGAAATATGCTTACAAACAGAAATGGAAATAAACTATCTAGGGCGATGGTAGCTTATCTCTAAGAAGAGATGTGGCAGCTACATGCCTCTGAACTATCATAAAATGAGGCTCGAAGGCCTATTTATTGTTGAGAAACAATGGAAACCCTAAACATCCAAAAACCTAACCCTAGGAGATGAAGTGCCACACTATGGGCCCCATTTTGGGTAAATTGATACATCAACTTTCTAAGGTTGTAACTTTGGCATTCGATCTCCGTTTGACGTACACAATACCATGTTAAAAAGATCTATCTGAGGATTTTTCCCAAAGAAACTTCATTTAGGGCCTCAAAATGGCTCCAGCGGTTTAGGACCCAAAACACTGCTAAAAATAGTAAATTGTGCTACAATTAAGGAAACTGGAAAACTGAAAGAAACAATGGTGGGGGTCCAAGTGGAATTGGTCAGTGGCCACCAATATCCACCTAGATCAGACCTTCATGGACTAAATAAGATCACTGTAAAGAATCAATAGCCACTTCCTTGTATCGATTATTTGTTAGATAAGTTAAAAGATTCAATTTACTTTACTAAGATAGACTTGCAAAGTGGTTATCCTCACATTCGGATTGCAAAAGGTGATGTTTGGAAAACCACTTTCAAAACAAAGTAGGGTTTGTTTGAATGGATACTGATGGCTCTTAGGATTTGCAATACCCTGAAAACTTCTATGCACGTGATTAATGCAAATTTTCGACCATTAATGAATTTGTGATTGTCTATTTAAATAATATTCTTGTATTTAGCAAAACTTGGCATGAGCGTGTCAAGCATGTTAGACAGATATTTCAACGGGGAGGAAAGCAGCATAAAGTATTTGATATATTAAAAGAAAATTTCAGCACAACATTGATGTTATCATTGTTAGAGTTGCAGCAACAATTTGAGATAGAGACTGATGCAAGTGGATAAAACTGGGCATTACATTTGTCTACATAGAGATCTCCATTTGAAACTTGTTTTGGGTACCTACTAGAGTCTCCATTGGATTTTATTCTTGGGAAAGATGTTGATCATGATGAGTAGATAGATGAAGATAAAGCCTGAAAATTCATTCAAAAGATCCAAATGGTGCCACAAGCAATGTAGGAATAGTTGGAGAAGATCCAAGCCCACTATAAAGCTAGGCATGATAAAAAAAGGATGGATCATGGCTTCCAAGTTGGTGATAAAGTTTTGCCACATATCTGCAAAGATGGGTTAATAGGGGAAGGTAAGAAGCTCCAGCCAATCCATTATGACCTGTTTACTATTTTGGATAAGACTGGCACTAAAGCTTTCTACTTATATTTTTCGTCATACATGCAAATGTATTGAGTTCTGAATGCGGACAACTTGAAACTATATGAGCCTCCAAGGATCATCGATTAGGATGAGAGTATTCAAGTTCCTTCCATTGATGATTTTTCTCATGAGTATCTGAATGAGTCACAAGAGGATGTCATTCTCGATAAGAAGATGAGGACTTCGCATCAAAGAAATGTGGAATATCTTCAATTCAGCCTTATGAGAATGAATCCAAGCAAAGAAAGGTGGATCAAGATAGAGAAAGTGAGGGAGAAAGACCCTCACCTATTTGTGGAATGATTTAAATTTTGTTGGTCCAAAAGCTTCCCAGTGGGGAGAATTGATCCAAGAGGATCCAAAAACACCTAAAAATAAAAGTCCTCAATATTTCCTGGAAATGGTGTCTGTCAAAGAAATCTATGAGAGGATTCTAATGCAACTCGAATCACATCCACTGGACTTAATATGAAAATTTTATGGCATTTTGAAGTTCACGCCAAACAACAAAAAGCTGGACATGGTAATACATGGAACATTCATACAACACCATGTGGTAGGACCGTACAACGACACATGGAATCTTTTGAGGCCTAAGTTTTAGACTTTTGTGGCAAAAAGGCAATCTTTTACCCCTTTTGGAGAGTGGAAGAAGGGAGAGGTTTATGATAGAGGTTTTTTGGGTTAGTATACAGTTGTGTGGTTTTGCAAAGAAATCCAATCTCCTTAGTTTTGTAGCATGTTTTATCACTATATATGTAGTGTTACACCATTTTTATGCTCTTTTGGAGGTCAAACAAAGGAGAGAATGTGTGAGGGGTTCTTTGAGGCTTTTTGTATATTTGCATAATAAAGTGACAAGTTTAGAGATTGATGAACTTGATTTAAATTGAGTCATTTTACATCATAATTGAAGAGCCCACTCCATTGGAAGAGAACTTGGAGATGTATCCCATACTGGGTGAACTCTATTATCAATCTTGTTGTGATTTTTTATTTTATTTACAGATATTTCTTTCTATTCATATGGCCTTTTAAAATATTTTTGTCGAGTTTGGTATTTCACATTTTGTTTAAAAGATGATAAATCATAGGCTTGTTTAAAATATCTAGATCAACTACTTAAAGAAAAGCCATGCCTCATAACCTTTTAATTTCATAGATTTGAAAGAGATGAAAAGACACACATATATTATAATAACAATTTACAATTTTTAAACTCCTAATAATTTTAAATACATATAATGAAGAAAATGAAATTACAAATTGATTAAATTTAAAGTTATATTTACACTTTAAATATAAACATTTGTATATTTATAAATGGGGTGTTTCTCCCAGGTTAGGTGAATAGACACGAAGTTGCCGTTCATCCAGGCATACTGAAAGGAGGAAACAACAACAATGCCTCTCTAGGTTCACCATGTAGTTGAAATCATTTCAAGATTAATTAGCCTTAATTGTGTTCTAAATCAGTTGATCATTTCAACCGCTCTTGTGTTAATGGAATCTCTCCATGTTCCTATATAGGTATATTGGGTAGTTAACGTTTTTGGTACCAGGGAGCATAGTTCACTTTTTTTAGGACGCCAACAACCACCACATTGGTCATGCCGTGAGACTAGAAATTATGTCGGTATGCAATATAATCTATATGCACATGGGGAAGGTGGTTTATATCAGGGAAAATTTTAAGAACCTCCCCTAAATTTATAAGTATAATAAATGGACGAATCTCCATGGTATATGGGAAAAATGGAAGGCGATTTTATCAATAATATAATATGTATATATAATCTTTTGGCGAATCTCTCACTAGGCATGGCGAATATTTTACTCAATTATAAAATCTTCTAAGATCTTGGTATTACCATGGGTTATCATAAACCTGGAGCTTAAAAATTACTATTAGTAATTTATAAAAATTCATAAAATTTAATAGATGATTTTTATTTTATTTTTTTTTTAACCAAGCTAAAATGTTTTAACATACATTAAATTACAACATCCATTTTTACTTTATCCACCAGGCCCGAGGGATCAAATATTTTTTCACTCTTTCTAGTTTGCATTATCACTAATTGATACCTCTCGGGGGTTAGTGATCCAGAGTAAAGATGGATCTATGCTGGTTTAATTCCCCCATTTAAATAGGCAACATTCCAGGTGAATACCATGGGTCAGTACCATGTCCCATTTTGGTGAATACTGTGGGTCAATACCATGTGCCATTTTTATTTTTATTAATACTAATATTAGGGTTAATAATGTCAATACCATGTGCCATTTTGGTGAATACCGTGGGTCAATACCATGTGCCATTTTTATTTTTATTAATACTAATATTAGGGTTAATAATGTTTTCTGCATGGTATTAATAACAATCTAGTCCACGGTATTTGTCCCATAGTATTTTTCCCATAGGTTTCACCTAAATATAACGCAATGCATTTTTTTGAGTGTTCGTAAATATAAGGTGACTTATGCAATAAATATAAAAAAAATGTTTTATTTGTTTACCATACCTCTCATTTATTTATATTTGTATTATTTTACCATACCTCTTTTACAAATATGGTATTTGGCCCATAGGATTCACTTAAATAAAACCTCTTTCATGAGCATTCATAAATAAAACGAGGGTTATGGACTAAATATAAAAAGAGGTTTTATTTATTTACCATACGTCTAGTTTATTTATATTTTTATTTATTTACCATACCTTTTGAGTAAGTAGAAAAACACGTTTTATTTATTTACCATACCTCCACTTTACTTAAATTTTTATTTGTTTACACCCTTGTATGTATATAAGGTGACTTATGGAGTTAATATAAAAAATGTTTTATTTATTTACCATACTTCTAATTTATTTATATTTTTATTAATCTACGATACCTCTTTTATAAATATGGTATTTGGGCCATAGGATTCACTTAAATAAAACCTATTCTTGAAAATGGGCGAATGGATTCACTTAAATAAAACCTATTCTTGAAAATGGGCGAATGGAAGGTTGTAACTCCTAATTTCAAGGGCTAAATTTACCTTTTTTACCCTCTCCCTTAAAATAAGGTGGGCTATTTGAGGTGATTTGTAAAAATGTACTATGATACAAAATATTCACCCACTACAAATTTAAAACCCCTTAATTTCGCCAAAGGGCCGCCCCTAAAATTTTCTATGGAGTGGAGAAATTGAATTTTGAGGAGGGAGAGCCTATCACATGGCTTGCAAAGTATATAAAAATGAAAACTTTGAAATGGGAACTATAAACTCAAAATGAGAACTTTGCCTGAAAACCACAAAAAAACATGAAAAACAGTGTTAAAAATGAAAAGAGTGTATACTAGAATGATGGTTTTTCTTTTTTTTTAGGGTCAATTTTGAACATGTATTAAAATGGCAGTGAGAACGATTTTTTTGTGTAAAAATTGTGCAAAAAAAACCTGAAAATGAAAAGTGCTAATAATGAAATGATTAATTTTTTTTAGGGTCAATTTCCAACATTTAAAAAAATGCTAGTAAAACCGAATTTTTATGTGCAAAAATTGTGCAAAAAACATCCTCAAAACGAAAAGTGTTGATGCTGGAATAACATTTTTTTGGGTAAATTTTCAACATTTTGAAATACTGGTGTAAAAGATTTTGTTATGACTTCGAAAAGCATTAAAATTTCAAAAAAATAATGAAAACATAAAATTAAAAATAAAGACAATGTAAAAAACATAAATTTAAAAAAAAAAAATACCAAAACGTAACAAAAAAACAAAATTAACCTATAAAATAGAAGAATTTAAAAATTCAAAAAATTTAAAGATATAAATAATAAGAAAAAATATTTCAAAAAAATACTTTTTTTTAACATGGTAACATAAAAAAAATTGGAAAAAAATCTAAAAATCTATAAATTAAGTAAAATAGGAATTTTTAAAAGCATTAAGAAATAAAAAAATTAAATTAAATTAAAATAAACTGATTAAAAAATAGAAAAAAATACAAAAAAAAAAATAATTAGAACTAAAAAATTAAAGATTAAAACATTTCAAAAACCCTAAAAAAATTTGAAAATTAAAATAAATAAAACCCGAAACATTAAAATAAAAAAAAAATAACTATTTTCAAAACTAAAAATAAAATTAAAAAATATAAAATAAAACAATACATTTTGATTAAAAAAAAAAATAAATTTTTTTATTAAAAAATTTAAAATTTATAAATTTTTAAATTTGGATTTAAAAAGAAATAAAAACAAAAACATTAAAAATTAAAAAAGCTAAATATATTTTTTAAATTTTTTAAATTTAACATTTAAATATTCAAAATATTATATATTTTACAAATTATATATAATTAAAAAAATAACAATAAATTTATATAAATTTTTTTTATATACATTTAACATATTTAACATTTTTTTTATTTAAAATAGACAATTTTATTGGCCACTACCCCCACAAGTTGCCGGGCGGTGGCTATTTGATTCTGAGAATCGAATAGCCACTTCCCGGCCACCCCTATAGGCAATTGGGCGGTGGCTATCCAATTCTTGGAATCAGATAGCCATCACTCAGCCGCCTATGGGGGTGGCCAGGTGGTGGTTATCTGATTCTCAGAATCGGATAGCCACCGCTTGGCCACCCGCGGTGGCTATTTGATTCCGAGAATCAAATAGCCACTTCCTGACCACCTCCATAGGCAGCTGAGTGGTTGGCTATCCGATTCCAGAGAACACCGATACCACCTGCCCCGCGCCTGTGGGTGGCCCCGTAAGTGGCTAGTCGATTCTCAGAATCAAATACCCACCGCCCGGCCGCTCCGTTAGGGCGGGGCGCGATAAAAATTATTTTTTTTAAAGTGAAAAAATAAATTTTGTTAAATATGTTTTTGTATTTAAAAAATATATATATATATTTTTTATTTTTAAAAAAACCATTTTATTGCCACCACCTCTACGAGCGAAGCCAAGCGGTACTATTTGATTCCGAAATAAATTAGAATAGCCCACTTTGCTCCGCCCTCATGGGCAGTTGGGCGGTGGCTATCCGATTCTCATAATTAGATAGCCACCACTCAGCCGCCTGTGGGGGAGACTGGGTGGTGGCTATCTGATTCTCAGAATCAGATAACCACCGCTCGGTTGCTTGTGGTGGCTATCTGATTCTGAGAATTGGATAGCCATCGCCTAACCACCCATGGAGGTGGCCAAGAAGTGGCTATTCAATTCTCGGAATCAAATTCCCACCACCCGGCCGCTCGTGGGGGTGATGGCCAATAAAATTGTTTTTTTAAATAAAAAATAAATTTTGTTTTTTTTAAATACAATAAACATATTTAACAAAAGTTATTTTTTATTTAAAAAAACAATTTTATCGGCCACTGCCCCCACAATCGGCTGGGCGGTGGCTATTTGATTCCGAGATTCGAATAGTCACTTCCTGGCCACCCCCACGAGTAGTTGGGTGGTGGCTATCCGATTCTCGGAATCGGATAGCCACCACTCAGACGCCTGTGGGGGTGGCCGAGTGGTGGTTATTTGATTCTCAGAATTGGATAGCCACCACTCAACAGCCTGTGGTGGTTATCCGATTTTGAGAATCAGATAACCACCACCCGACGACCCCCACAGGTGGCTAAGTGGTGGCTATCTGATTCCAAGAATTGGATAGCCACTGCCTAACCACCCATGGGGGTTGTAAGGACCTGTGGTTTGTGCGATGGGCAAGGCGACTCCACCATGCAAAGGACTTGTGCGAAATGCATGCAAAATGAATCAAGAGATGAGTTTATACGATATTGGGGAGTTGAGAAAGCGGTCCCACGAGTTGGGCGGGCTAACCCTCCACTTGGGCGAAGGCAACATGTTGAATGAGTCAGCTTGGGCATTAGGCGTGGGTCGTCCATGTGACATAACCCGCCACCCACCCATATATATTGGTTATGCATTTGAGGAGACGAGCCATCATCATTTGGCCAACACGAGTTTGAACAAGGAGTTTTGCGGTGCATGGATGAGCCCGCATGACGGGCGGAACTTAGATGAAAAATTTGTTCAGGAAAGTCAGCTGAAAAACTCGGGTGAAAAAAACTAGTGTAGAAAAATTGGGCGAGGGCGAACTCAGGTGAGGTCGAACTCAGGGGAGGTCGGTCAGGAAGAACTCACGTGAGGTCATCGGGCAGAAAACTCAGGCGAGGTCGTCGGGCAGAAAACTCAAGTGAGGTCGTTCGGGCGAACTAGGCGAGGTCATCAGGCGGCCTGGGTGAAGTCGTTCGGGCGATCCGGGTGAGGTCGTTCGATGACCCGGGTTAAGTCATTCGGGCGAACCGGGTGAGGTTCTCAGGTGACCCGAGTGAAGTCGTGTGGCAACTCGGGTGAACGAGTTTGGGTGAATGGGTGGACGTGCGGACGGACGACTGGGTGAGGGCACACCATGCATGCTGAAACGAAGAATCGTGCAAACGGGTGACCTGGGTAAGGCACGCCTTGCACGACAAAATGGTGGAAATGGTGAAGTGTTGGAGTTGTGAACGAAAGTGTGACTCATGCAAAGGTGCCTGTGTGTGGCGACTTGATTACGATGAGGCACACCCAAGTTGGGAAAACAAGACGATCGTGCGATGAGGTGAATGAAGGGTTGGTGAGTTGTGCGGTGACCGTGTGGAGGTGCCGATGAGCTGGGAAACCGAGTTTGCCGAAAGTTGGAAATTTGGCTAAGTGTAAATTTGGGGTTTCCCAGTATTTAATTTATACTTATAAAAGAAGATTATATATATTGATATCTGGTAGACTTATATTGCAGGGAGCTACCCCTCCCTTTATACTGTTGTGCAATTGTGTATGTGTTAATTGTTGTTGATGATGAATATGTATGGGTTTTCATCTGTATAAATGATAAAGATAATACTTGGTAACAAAAGATAAACTAAGTATGGAATGTTAGGTGTAGTCCACAATCGTAAGTATTAGTGAAAAGAAAACGGTTGGTAGTGTCGCACCTCACTATAGTGCGGTTGAAAGAGTATTGCCAGTGTAGAGGCATGACAGGGATTGCCGAGAAGTGGCTATTCGATTCTCAAAATCAAATAGCCACCGCCCGAACGCTTGTGGGGGCGGTGGAGATAAAATTGTTTTTTTTAAATAAAAATAAATTTTTTGTTTTTTTTAAATACAATAAACATATTTAACGAAATTTATTTTTTATTTAAAAAAAAACAATTTTTATAGCCACCACCCCCCGAAGAAAGTTGGCGGTGGCTATCCAATTCTCGGAATCGGATAGCCACCACTCAGCCACCTGTGGGGGTGGTCGGGTGGTGGCTATCTAATTCTTAGAATTGGATAGCCACCGCTTGAGCGACTGTGGGGGCGGCCGAGAAGTGTTTATCTAACTCTGAGAATCGAATATCCACCTCAAGGGTGGTCAGGGGGTGGTTATCTGATTCGGAGAATCGGATAGCCACCACCTGATTGCCGGTGGGGGTGGTTATCCAATTCTCGGAATCGAATAGCCATCACCTGACTGCCCATCAAGGTGGCTATCTGATTCTCGGAATTGAATAGCCATCGTCCAGCTGCCCGTGGGGGTGGCTATCCAATTCTCGAAATCGAATATCCATTTCCCAGTTGCCAATGGGGGTGGCTATCTGATTCTCGGAATCAGATAGCCACCGCCTAGCCACATGTGAGGGTGGTCGGGAGGTGGCTATCTGATTCTCAGAATTAGATGGCCACTGCTCAGCCGCCTGTGGGGGTGCCTGGGTGGTCGCTATCTGATTTCGAGAATTGGATATCCACCCCTATGGGTAGTCGAGTTGTGGTTATCCGATTCCGAGAATCAGATAACCACTGCCTTACTGCCCACAGGGGTGGCTATCCGATTCTTGGAATCGGATAGCCACCGCCCATGGGGGTGTGGCTCTGGATGGCAATGCTATGTGCAGATATATTTTTTAAAGTTTTAATCGTAAATATATGTCTTTTTTTTAAATGGTTTTTTTTAAATCATATATATATATATAATATATATATATATATATATATTATATATATTTAAATTTTAAAATGTTTTGGTGTTTTATATATAGATAATATATATATATATATATATATATTAATTGTTTTTTGGTTTTTTTCTTTTTTAAATTTTGAGTATATTTTGTTTTTTACGTTTTTCTTTAATGTTTTTAAATCTTGATTATAATAGTTTTTAGATTTTTTATTGGTTTTTCCTTCTCTTTTTCTTTTTAATCTAAGTTTGATTTTTTGTTTTTTTTTTTTTTTTTTTGGTGGCCTTTTGTTAAGCTTTTTAAAATTTTCCTATTTTTAGTTACTTAATTTTATATATTTTTTAATTTTTCTTTTTGCCACTTTTTTATGGTTCACACACACACAAGAGATATATATACATACATTTTATGTTTTTTTTGTCTTTTTTTTTTAATATATTTTATATTTGTTTGTTTGTTTTTTTTTAATAAAAATTTGACATAAAAAATTTAAAGTGTCAAAATTTGTTAAATTTAGAAAATAATTATTTACATTTCATACATTAGAAAATTTAAAGTAAAAAAATATGTCTTTAAAAAAAGGGCCTGATGTAGAATCACCACTTTTTCAAATTAGCATGCATATTACTAACATTCTAAAACGTAATGTACATAAAAATATTTAAAGTGCCAAAATCTATGCTCTAAAAAAAATATGTGTGTTCTGCATCCCCCCTTTTCAAAATCAGGTCACTCTTTTGCTATCTCTATGAAACGGGTAATAGTATCAGTTCCCATTTCAAATTTTACATTGTTATATCCCTCCACGGAAAGGGAAGACAAAAGTAACAAAAGACCCTGACTTAAGAAAGTTTACAGTCTCGATACCCTTGTTACCAGAACATGTTGAATTTGAAGGCACGGCCTTAGTGTGCATTCCAGTGCTGAAGATGGAGGATTGGGATCTCGTGGACCATTAGAGATTCCCTCATTTGGCTACTCAGAACTACATGAAGAAGATCTATTATGAAAAGACTGAAATTACGCAGTTGGAATCCATGAAATGGGTTAAAGGTGTTGAGCAAGATGGGTTGTTGCACATGCTCTGTGTACCACATTTTCACAGGTCCATCATCAACACTGTGTGTGTACACTAGTTTCTTGCGCTGGTGCATGATTGGTTCTTATGGATCGAAGAACCCATCCTGATCACAGATAGGCTCATCCATCAGATTACAAAGCTACCCTATAAAGGGGCAGACCCTGTCAAGGAGCTTAGAGGGAAGAGTGGAGAAAAGGAGTTGGCAGATAAGGTGAAGGTAGAGTTTGGTTTAGTAAAAAAGGAGTGTAGATATTCTATCTATTCCGTTTAGGACTAGGCAGTGTAGTTCTCCGCCCAAATTATTCCAGGCAAGCTTATGAGGAAATGTCGTGCAGAAGAAATTCCGATGCCAATAGTGTCATTAGATGCCTAGTGCACGAAGAGAGTAAAATATAACTGGGCACATTATTTGTCTAAGGAGTTCCTTGTGAACTCTTGTGAAGCATAGGAGGATAGTATGCCCTTTCATTATCCATGGCTCCCATTGTCAATTGTCTTAGTAGCATGGATATTGTTGGAGGATAGTCAATTTCCTTCGCAGACAGAAGATTTACCAAAGGCAACAAAGTTTGATTCACTGTGGTTGATAAAGGATTTGGAGCAGATGAAAGGATCAAAGATTTTTTGGATATTAAAGGAAATGGATCTTCAGATAGTAATCAGTCAGTGGCCAAAGTTGTCTCCAACCTTATTCGAGTAGTTACGGGCCTTTGCAGAGTTCAAGGTCGATTTCCACAATGTATCAATTAGGGCAAGGAAGGACCCTAAGCATATATGGCACAAGCTACCATACTTAGTCTTAGAAACAAACGTGCAAGAGATTATGGGCAGTTGACCACCAAAGTGTTGCGAACCCATAGACATTGGTGCAAGTACCAGTAAGGGTGTAGAGAGCTTTGTTCCCCAGACGACAGCTACGCAAAAGTGTAAGGAAGCAGCAAAGAAGGCAACACGAGCATTGGCTGAATAGAAGAAGAAAGAAGTTGATGCTAAGGCAGTTGCAGAACAACAGTTCGTTCCAAAAGAGCGTGCTGAGGCAGAGCGTACTAGCATAGAGGAAGTCGAAACTTCAACTTCCTAGCATTCTGAGGAGAAAGAGTTATTGGGACATGGAGGCGATGGTGGAGAGGAGCAGAACACTCCCTTCACAATGAGGAAGCACAGTAAGGAGACAATTGTTGGGCCAAGAAAGTAGCATAAATCAAATAAAAAGGTGCGCATTGACTCAATGATCGTCACTGAGGGTAATCTCGATGAGATTGGAGACAAGGTCAGAGACACCACAACAAAGTTGTGGTAGCAATTTGAACATAAAAACATGTGGATGCTAGGGAGTGTCCAGAAGGATCTGTGTGACTTGTAGATCTAGACCAACATGATTCAAGAGAGTGTTGGGCAAGCGAGCGTGGTGAATGCGATCCTAGAATAAGGAAGTGAAAATGTTTTGGAGTTGGAACGGGCTTTGGTCCTCAAATTCATTCCTTTACAAAAAGGATCAGTTTGTGTGGAATCAGAGGAAGACGCACTATGTTGAGTACAGTCAAAGACATTGGGGTAAACTTAGCCATGCTGTCACTTCAGACTCCCCATGCACTGCATCGTGGGCTCTGGGATGAGCTTCGTATCAGAGAGCAACACACGCTTGCAGTAATAAGTGAAGTTAAAGTAAACAACAAGAAAGTGTTTGCAAAGAAAGCTCAGGCTCTGAAAGAAATGGAAGATCTGCCAGCACAAATTCAAAGCTTGGAGACAACTATCACATAGGTGTGCCATTCACTTCTAGAGTTAAACATTCTGGAAGATGCCACCGTAACAACAAAAATTAGGAAATTAGCTGCTGTGGTCCACGCGTCCAAAGACAAGATTGGTAAAGTCACATTTGAATTTAATATGAAGATGTCAAAGATTCAGCCGAAGTTACAACTAACCACTCCACGAGAGGTCTGGGAGCAATGCAGAGAAACTATCAAGTAAAACATGGTCACATTGGATACAGTTGTTACAGACTGTGCAATGATATTTGATCAGACTATGGAGTTATGGACAAATTTGCAGGACGGCCCAAACCTGCAGAAGCTTAACACAGACATTTGGGAGACACAACACGAATTTGATGAAGTTAGAGCGACTATGCTCACTTTGGCGCTAGTCCAATGCCTCGTGTGATTGCAGGAAGGAAAACAGCTACAATCACAGATTGAAGGGCTATAGAGGAAAGATGCCCTTCTCAAGGCCAAACTAAAACCATGGATATAGCAAGCCTGTCAGCTTACTCTATCACTTCAGGAAAAGTAAAATACACTACAATAGACACAAAGAACAATGCGCCTAGCAGTAGAACGCCTGATGACATAAAATTTGGTAGAGGAAGTGAAGTAGGCTACGGTACAAAGTTCTGTTGATGTAGTAGCATTATAGGTTGAGTTCGGTGGCCTTGGCAGAAATATTGAGGCACCATTCGAGTGACTCAAGGGTGAGTCAACATATTCTTGTTGGGGGACTATTGGGATAGGGTCCCCAAGGTCAATTTTGGGTTAGTTTAACCAATTTTTTAGAAGATTTTGTAAAGAATATAAAGTCTAAGTGAAATGTGGAAGTGGAGCACGCAAATAAGTAGGAGTCAAAGGGGCTTTAGCCCCTTGTTTGGGTAAGTGATATGTTGGTTTTTTAGACTCATCCATGGTTTGTGGATCATGATATTGTATTGGAAAATCTATATATAGTTGAGTCATAGCGAGTCTAAGCATCAATATAAGATAGAAGATTATTGTTTTTTAGGAAAGTGCTAAGACAGGAAATCTCTGTTTCCTGTACTTAGGCAAAAGGGGAAGGCTCCTGCAGCTGAGTGCCTAGAGGCCTTAGCAAGTCTGCAGCTGAGTGTGTGGGCCCCTATAGCTAGGTGTGTAGGGTGGAAGAGTCAGTAAATTGAATGCTAAACGTAATAAAGATTAGTTGTGGAACAAATATCTTTCCTTTGTGTATTATTCTTATTTCTGTTCAAGTTATGAATTATGTCTTAATGATCTATTTCATGTGAAATGAAGTATAATTGTTGTGTGAATCTATTGAATATTTAATATCTATGCATGAACTAAGTACTTATTTGTTTTCGTGAAGTTAAAGGATAACTTTGTTATGATTTCTATTGAATTGGGTATATTTGCGTGAAGGAAGATCTAGGGTTACTATTTAGTTTGTGAAAGTGGACAATCTGCTTCTTTTAGGTCTATAAAGTCTCATCGTAGTCCTTCGAAAGGTCTAGATGTCGTTTTCTTAGAGTTATAGTAGGATACCATAGAAGGATGCAGATCTGCATGAAGGTAGATCCGAGCTACAAATGCTTAAGGTCACTTATCACATGGTCTTTGGATGTAGAAACTTGGTTCTAACATCCCCCAATATTGCTTCAGGTGAGAGTGTGTCCTGCACTATGCAGGTTGTTTCTAAAAGGGCTAGCAGTTAGGGTTTTTTTGGTTGGCGCAAACAAATCTGAACCTTGGTCAGGCCCCCTTAAGCCAACATAAGGCTAAATAATTATATGAAGTAAATATGAGATCAATGACAGATGAAGAGTACAGGACCAAGTTTCTGGAGCTATTGAGGTATGTACCTTATCTTACTGATGAGAAGGCTAAATTTCAGAGATTTGTCAGTGGTTTTCCATCATCATTTAGACATTGAATTGAGTATGATGAGCCTTGGTCACTTACAGAAGTCATTGGTAAATTGAAGAATTTCTACAAGAATTCAAAGCGTAAGAATGAATCTCAGCATGGATGGAAGGGAAAATACAAAGGTAGAGGTAAATGTCAGCCTAAGAGGACAAGGCCTCAAAATGCAGATGGGAAAGAAAATATGGCACTGCAAAATAATTTTAATGCAGCTAGACATGGACATGGGTCACTGTAGCAGCAGCATAAAGGTGAGGGCATTGGTCAGTTGGAGTGTTGGAAATGTGGTGAGGAACACCTTAGAAGAGATTGTCCACGACACTAGGGTGGAAGGCCTAAGATATATAATGCATAGGAGGCATAAAGTGTTAGCGAGGTTGGTAAGAGTATTCCACATATTTATGCAACAGTGGACAATAGGAAAGAATAACACCAAGAATCTATCATTGATATGGATGGTAAGCTTTGTGATCAAGTTATTTCTATTTTGATTGACCTTGGATCTAATTATAGCTATGTTAGTCTTGACTTGGTGGATAAGTGTGGTTTGAGTAAGGAATGACATGCAGAGTCTTGGTTATTGCAGTTGGTTTCAAGTACAAAGACGTGAGTTCATCATTGGGTAACAACTTGTGCATTTGAATTGAATGGTATGCCTACCACAACACATTTAAATGTACTACTATTGGGATAATACAGTATGTTGTTGGGCATGGATTGGTTGTATCTTCATAAAACCAAGGTAGAATATTATGATAAAGCTATTGACTTTGTTGATGACAATGGGCAACCAAGAGTCTTACAGGGTAAGAAGAAAGCTACATCAATTAGGATGGTAACAACTATGCAAGAAAAGTGTAGCCGCCGGAAGGGGTGCAAGCTATTTGCATTACATATTTCTAGTGATAATGGTAAGGAGGTTGAGGATGTAGATGTGTTGAACAGGTATCCAGTTTTACAATATTTCAAATATGTGTTTCCTAAGGACATTATAGAGTTTCCACCTCAAAGGGAGGTAGACATTTCTATCGAGTTAGTGCCAAGGGTAGCTCCAACATCAAATGTACCTTATAGGAGGAGCACACCTGAGTTAGTTGAGTTAAAGTTGTAGTTCAAGGAAATGTTCGATAAGGGATACATTAGGCCAAGTGTATCACCTTGGGGTGCACCAGTCTTGTTTGTGATAAAGAAAGATGGTACTCTCAGATTATGCATTGATTACAAGCATTTGAACAAAGTGACTATCAAGAAAAAGTACCGGTTATCAAGGATCGATGACTTGTTTGATCAGCTAAAGCGAGAAGCAGTGTTCTCGAAGATTGAATTGGGATATGGATTCCATCAGGTACACATCAAAGAAGAGGACATTTACAAGACTGTGTTTAGGACCAGGTATGGGCATTATGACTTTGTTGTTGTTCCATTTGTCTTAACTAATGCTCCAGCTACATTCATGTGCTTGATGAGTAGTGTGTTGCATCCATATTTGGATAAGTTTGTTATTATGTCCATTGATGATATACTGGTATATTCTAAAAATGTGGTAGAGCATGTTGAGAATTTAGCAGTAGTGTTGAGGTTGTTGAGGGAGCATCAGTTGTATGCTAAGCTCAGCAAGTGTATTTTCTTTTAGACAAAGGTATACTACTTGGGACATGTTGTCTCCAAGGAAGGCATTGCAGTAGATCCAGAGAAGATAAGGGGAATCATGGAGTGGGTAGCTCCTAACAGTGTGGATGAGATGAGATATTTCATGGGTATGGCAGGATATTATAGGAGGTACATCAGGAACTTTGCGTAGATTTCTTATCCTATCACATCATTGCAAAGAAAGGTGACAAGTTCAAATTGACAGAGGAGTGTGAGGCTAGCTTTGAGCAGCTTAAGTAGTTGTTGACACATGCACTAGTGTTACATATTTCAGATCCAGACAAAGAGTTTGTGGTATGCACAAATGCTTGTAAGAGAGGGCTTGGTGGAGTCCCTATGCAGCATGGACAAGTGGTATGTTATGAGTCCCGGAAGCTAAAAAAGCATGAGAAGAACTACTTGGCACATGATCTTGAGTTAACAATGATCATACATGCATTGAATATGTGGAGACACTATCTTCTTGGTAGGAGGTTTGTACTTATGAGTGATCACATTCGGTTGAGGTATTTGTATGATGAGTTGAATAGAAACTCCAGGGAGGCTAGATGGTTGGCCATGATTAATAAGTTTGATTTTGATATCAGGTACATAAAAGTAAAAGAGAACAGGGTGGTATATGCTCTTAGTAGACGGGTACAGGTACATCACTTGGCAGCTATGAGCTTCTATGGGATGGACTCACATGATAGGATCTTGCAGGCAGATCAACATGATGTCAAGTGTATGGATACTATGTATAGTTTGCAGCAAGGTGCTGGTGCAGGTACAGGTACATGTAGTGGTGTAGGTATATGTGGCAGTATAGGTACAGGAACATGTACAGGTACAAGTACAGGTGTAGGTGTAGGTGCACATGGTATGGATTATTGTCTGACAATGAATGGATTGGTTAGGTTCTAAGATAGGATATATGTGCTAGACAATAGTGAGCTCAAGAAGGTGATCTTGAGGGAGTTTCATGTGGA
The DNA here is from genome assembly GCA_000404065.3 of Pinus taeda. Classification (NCBI taxonomy): domain Eukaryota; kingdom Viridiplantae; phylum Streptophyta; class Pinopsida; order Pinales; family Pinaceae; genus Pinus; species Pinus taeda. Next base: position 73,321 of record APFE030486882.1, on the reverse strand, counting down.
ACCTTATTTAGGTCAACTAGATTATTAGAAGACACTGAAAGTGGTGAAGAGATTCTACTATTGGCCAAATATGAAGGGGGATGTAGTAGAGTTTGTTGTGAGGCGTTTTGACTGTTAGTGAGTGAAAGAAGAGTATAAACATCTACCACAACTGATCTCAATTCTAGAGTGGAAATGGGAGGTCATTTCCATGCATTCCATCACAGGGTTATCGAAGACAGTGAAACAACATGATTCCATTATGGTCATTGTGGACAGGTTAACAAAGGTTTCACACTTCATTTCAGTGAAGTCTACATTCTCAACTAATGATGTGGCACAAGTATTCATCAGAGATGTGGTTAGGATGCATGGTGTTCCAAAGAAGATTGTGTTAGATAGGGATGCACAGTTCACGTCCATGTTTTGGAAGAAGTTATTTGTAGGTTTGGGCATGGAGTTGGCCTTCAACACAACTTATCATCTACAGACATATGGATAGATAGAGAGGTGACGAGGCTCATTAATAGGTAAATTATATGGGCCTTAATGCTACTTTCCATCTTATTAAAATCAACTTTTCTCACATTTCTTTACATATTTTATTATATTTTTCTTATTGAGAAGAGTACTGGTGAGATGTTATGTCATGTGGCCTAATGTGCATTTATTGCAGGATTTGGAGCCATTTTTGGCTAATTTAAGTTAAGGAACTAGAAGTAGACAAGAAACAGGTATTTTAGGAGATTGGTTCTCCCTCCTTAACTCCTCAATCACTCAAAGATTCCTCCACTAGATCTCATCAGCTCGGAGTTACAAGCAACCAAGCCCATTGAGTTCATTGGCAGCCAAGCCAATGATAATTGAAGACAAATTAATCTCAAGTTTGGGAGCCAAGCCTCCCTAATTTTAAGCAAGTTGTTGGTAGCTTCATTTTTATAAATAAGAAGGCCTAGGGCCTCATTAGGATGCAAATTTTTATTGTAGCCAAGGGGCAGTTTCAATCCTAAGATATTATGATTGTTAATCTCATGTTATTTTTGGCATTTTGGAGATAATGAAAAGGGTTTCTTTGATCAAGCATTGAATTGACTCAGAGGACTGAAACTCTTGGGTTAGAGCCCAACCCTAGCAACAAAGTTTCCTATTCCTTTTGTACATGTATCCTTAAATTAGAATCATAGGTTAGCTGCTAAAATTATTTTTGTTTTGTTTAATTTTCAAGTCTTTGAATGATTGGTTAATTTTTCTTCCATTAGTTGTATAATTAGATCAATGTTATAGTAGTGAAATAAAATAATTCAAAAAATCTTGTGACAGTGGACTCATCCTCATCTCCCTCATGGGATCATGATTTGAGGGTACCACTCTAACAACCCCAAAAAACAATGTTATCTTTTGGTTATTACATAGCTCAGGATTTCTTCTTGAGTAGACCATTGTTATGATTTCTTAGAACACCTGCAATTGTCATTTGGTTCCTTAAGTTTTTTGTAGATTAGGAAGCACCCCATTCCATAGATTTGAACCATTATCCATCAATAAATCCATTTCTCAAATTCAACTCATCTTTTCCACATTTACATAAAGTTGCACATAAATGAAGAAATGAATATGTGTTGTTGTAGGAGTTGTTGATTTGTAGGGAGAAATCATTCCACTGGCCTCATCTAAGTCTTCTCCACCTCTCACCAAACCCTACCAACCATCAATTCAGTTTTCTGTTTTTTAGCCACTATGGACAACCATCTTGAAGAGTTGGGCTAATCCTTGGGTAGTGTGCACCTTCCCTATACCTTATTCCACAATCATACACCTAACCAACACTTCCTTTCACGTTCCCTACCTTCCTACAACGTTTAGCTAAGTTTCTTGTAGTAAACCAGGACATCCTGTAGTAACTAGAGGAAATCCTGTGGCAACTATAGGAAACCCTGTAGTAGCATGTTTTAGACTGTTTTGGGCAGAAATAATGATCAGAGCCTAGGGTAGGCCTTCAAATTGACCTCCATACCCTTCAATGCCATTTTTGATTAGCTTTCCCAAACCTTCCCCCTGCAAAAGATCAACCTAATTAGTTTAACATTTTCATTTCTATATTGAAAAACTAAGAGAATCCTTTCTGTAATATTTAGCTAATGCATGCATACATTAGTCTTAGCAATATTAGGATCATTTCCATGCCTACTTAGTCTAGTTAACTAGATGATAGAATGCAAGGTTAAATTAGGACTCTTTTGCAACTAATGTATGTTAATTCTTAGCTAGGTGATTTCATGTCATTTTCATAGCACTTTCTATTCAACACTTTCATTCCTTAAAATAGGAAAGAATTTAATTTCTACATTAAAAATAGCTTTACATTCACTGTCAGTAGTTAGCCTCCTTCTAGTCAATAGAATATTGTTTTGGAAAACCCTAGTGGTCTATCACCCCATTTGACAAGTGAAAAGAGTAGGCTGTTGCATCTGCTGTGCATATAACACTGTCACCTTTAATTTTGTACGAACCCTGGGTTGATAAAGTAAAGTTGGTCGCCCTAGGAGTTGCAGCATCCTTGCTGCAATACTGGGGCTCATCACTTTTTGGCACCATTTTCGAGGAGGTGTCTAGGTAGATGTGATTTCTACTTTCCTTTCCATTTGACATTCAATAAGTAGATGCAATTACTACTTTCCTTTTGTTTTGCATTAAATAGATAGTTGCAATTTCTGATTTATTTCCATTCTGCAAGTAGTTCCATTCAAAAAATAGTTGCAATTTCTGCTTTCTTTCCATTCTTCAAGTAGTTCCATTCAACAAACAGTTGCAATGTCTAATTTCTTTCCATTCTACAAGTAGTTCTGAGAAAACCCTAAAAAAAAAAAAACAAAACAAAGAAAAAAAAAAAAAAACAAAACAAAACAAAAAACAAAACAAAAAAAAAATAGAATTCTTTCATGCCTTGTAGGAGTAGAGACAACTTAGGAATTTTTTTGCCAAATACTCCCACTCCATCAAACAACTAACCTTCCCTGTTCTTCAGTCGTTGTGATCTAGAGGACCCATTAAGCGAACAACCAAATATCTTTGAAGAGCTTATATGGGAAGAAGAAGAAGAAACTGTTCTACCGACCTGCACCATGGCTGAAAATAGAAATGGGATTGAAAATAAAAATGGAGTTGAAAATAGAACTGAGGGAACTTTTCACATCAAAGAAAATAATGGAGATGCTAGGATGAAAAACATAAGCCCCTCTTCCCTTCCTCACTTCCATGGCTTAACATCAGAGGACCCTAATACATTTTTGTTTGAGTTTTCTCTCATTTGCAGAACTTATGATTATGCTTCTGATGACCAGAATTTGAACTTGTTCCCGTCCACCCTTAAGGGTGGAACCTTGCACTGGTTCATGGATTTACCTGGGGACAACATGACTACCTGGGTTAAAATGCAACAAGCCTTCAAAAACAAGTACAGGGACTATTTTAGGTCCAAAGACACAAAAGAGGAAATCTTTAGAATGACCTTAGGACATGATGAATATTTGGAAGATTATGAGGAAAGGTTTCAAGTCAACTACAAAAGGGCCAAAAGCACACTCGATCTTGAATCACTCAAGCTAGTCCTTCTTAGAGGGATGTTGCACAAAAATTGTCACCTTGACATTATGCAATTAGTGTGAGTCTACCATCACTCATACCTTCCTCCTATGCAAGTCTTAAACCTCAGTTCTTCATATCAAGCCTTGAAAATAAGAGAAAGACCTTAAAAATCTCTAAAACTCTGGTTCTGCACTTTCTCTTAGCATTACCTACGGTCCCGCACCTATTGGTCATGTCCCCTGTGCACCTTACCACTATGTCTCTATGTTATGGGTGCGAACCCCTGTAAAAGTTAAAAAGGTGCAAGTACATTCTTAAAAACTCACTTTGAGTCATTTCTGGAAGCTTCTAGAGGGAATCTTGAGGTGTTAAGATCGCTCCTTAAAGGTTCATGCATCCCATACCTTAAGGAGCTAACCCCTTGATGTGAAGATCTTATCCCTTTGAAAGAGGACTCTATCCCTTCAATGGTGGACCTGAAACCTCCTTCCTTTGCACTATAAAATGAAGCATTGGGCTGGTTATTGGGGAGGTTGAAAGCTGAATATTTTTGAGGTGAAATGCTGCTGGAACTTAGTCTTCCTAATTGAGCTCTTGAGAGGAGAGATTACATACCTTTTTGATCTCATTTGGAAAAGAGTGAGGCTTGTCAAAGTAGAGGAGATTCCTGTTTGGACCTTGGGAAGAGCTTGTACAACATCAAGGCACCAAAGGTTGTAAAGTTCTTCTATTTCAAAGTTAATACAATCAAGTTTATTTTTCTCAATAAGCTGTGTTTTATGGTTTTTTTCATGGATTCCTTGATCACCATGATGAACATGATTTATTATATTAGCTATGCAGGTGTTATTTGATGTGTGCTTGTTTGTGATTGCAGGTTCTTAAAAGGAAACTCTTTCGAATGGTTGGAGCATGGCTGCCACAAACTAGCATTGGACTTAAGGTAGGGTCTAAACACCTCTTTAGTTTTTATTAATGAATCGCAATATGTTTAGAGAAAAATAGATTTGCTTGTCCTGCTTGTTGCTAGATATCTGTTGATACTAGTGTTGGAAATAATATTGAGAGGGGGGGTGATTCAGTATTGTCAAATCAGATACTTTTTCATTTTCACACTCAGATTCATATACGCGACTTTAGTTAAGGATATACGCATATATACGCGACTGTGTTAAATGCAACAAGCGTATATGCAGCAATCTTATGATTCAGTTAGCTTATCTTTAGTAAATACATCAGAACATTATTAAACACATTAACAATAAACAGGTGTAGTAAAACAGTACAGATCATCACACATGAGAAGCACACATGAACACCATGATATAAGGTGGAAACCCAATATGGGTGAAAACCACCTGCTGCAATTTGTTCCTATCTTCCTTTAATAAGAAACTTCTTTTACAATGTACTAGTGCAGTCCTTTACCAGCATGCAGGCTTCTACCTGTAGAAGGCTACAACCTTCTTAGCTCTTGTACTAGCTGTTCCATTTACTAGTACGTAGGCACTGGCCTACTGAAGGCTCCAACCTTCTCTCGTTTTCCAGCTGCTCTTGGAAGGGAGCTACAACCCCCCTGGCTCTTGTACTGGCCAATATTTTTACCAGTACATAGGTGCTGTCCTACAATCATCCAGGGACCACGTTTCATTCATTTTCATACTGGATCCATAAAAAAATCACCATTGCAATACAACCTTCATCCTCAATCTCTGAATCACCCAATACTGAAACCATGTCAATAACACAGTCACACACTACATAACTCTGCAACAACAATCAAATCCAATAGCAACTTCAGCCTTCATAGTGTATACGCTACTTGGATGAACCCAACCTGCGTGTATACGCGCTTTTACCAAAGACAACCCGCGTACAGATCTGCAAATTCTACCTCATAACTTTGCAGCTATTTCAGACATCAGAACATACCCAGATCATAAACATGCGTCAATAGATCTAGTCTATCCATAATCAAACCATATAAAGATAATCATTCAAGCCTTGAGATCCCGTTCCATCTTTCATCATCCTCCACATGAGTGCAACCTTGGTGCAGATCAAGCAAGACATCACCAACCCATAACTAGCATCTGGATCTCACACGTCATCAGACATTCATCACTTACACACCCTTTCACACACACTTGCACTCTCTTGGCCTAATGATCTTCTCCTTATATAGGTTTAGGCTTCTCTCAATACCATGATCCAAAACCATGTAGAACCAATACCCGGCGTCGTCACTTTGGACCAAATACCATGGACCAAATACGACAGACCAAAACCATGGTTTTTGACATGTACACGCCTTTCCCTCTGTGAACACGCGTGTAGACGCGTACGCGCCTTCTTCTCTGCTAAACCACGTATATATGCACTTTCGTCACGGTCAACCTGTGTATACTTCTCTCTTGACTTGCTGCATTCTGATCTGTCGTCTGATTAAGTTGCCATCACCTGTATCAAACCTCTGAGTGAGTTGCCATCAAGGACAACACCTGAATCATAATTCCAACAATCTCCCCCTTTGGACTTGATGGAAACCACTATGCCAAGTCACTCTCCCCCTTTGACATCAAGGGCTAAAGGCAGACCAAGATATTCTCTTCTTTGATAAACATTCCGCTGTCCATACTCCCCCTGAGTACATGCTGAAGTCTCTGATTGAGCTCCCCCTTTGTATATGCCAAGGTGTACCAATCTGTCCATGCTCCCCCTGACTGTAGGCAAGATCTGCAAAAAGGTGTTCTACAAGAAGAACATGACTCTATTGTGAATGACCTTCCTATGACCAAAGACTCATACATACATCCATCTCTGAACCAAGTGAGGATATTCAAATATTGACTCATCCACCCAAACAAATGGGGATATACCATGACTCATTACATCATCCATCCCATGCATATTGGGGTATCAAAATACATCATATGACTCACAAAGACCAAGGACCTAAACAAGATCATGATAGTTATCAGCAGCTATCATACACCATATGATTTTCATTATAAGCATCTATCATCTAGATCTGTAACTTGCAATCCATTCTTTTGGTCAAGCAAAAATAAGCAACATAACTAAGAACTTCTAACCATAATGCCAACAATGCATTATTTGAAGTATATGCTCCCCCTGATCCTGTGCCAACCATTTCATATCATGACTAAACTATTTCAGACTTATGTACTGCTGCTTTCTTTCAGAACATCATATACGCGACTCTGCAGCATCTAACTCGCGTATATACAAGACTTGTCTTCATGAAATACGCGTATGAGATTTGGAACACTGATGTTCCAAACTTCCAGCTTCCTTTGAATCTGTCATGTCTGTGTACTCTGCTATGCCACATCTTTCTGGCTATACTTCCTTCTTCTTCCATATCTTCATGCGTGATGATGTTTTCTCCTTTTGGTATGGTGTCCACAATCTTCTCTTGCATTCCTTTGTTATGTGTCCAAGTTTGTAACATGCATAACATCTTATATGTCTCATATTCCTTCTATAGCAATCAACATCTTTGTGACCAAACATATTGCAAGCAAAGCAATATCCATTAAAGTACCTGGAATGTGATGATCTTTCATGATGGTCTTGAAGCCTTCTTCTTCTACATCTAGCTGCAACATGTCCAAGATTATAACATTCAACATTATTCATAGGAGGAGTAAAGGATTTTCTTCGAAGGACTTCTTTCCTTGCTTGGTGGTGAGATTGACCTTCCATCTCCTTGTTGAGCATTTCATATTTTGCATTAGAGTCCCTTGTCTTATTTTGTGAACTAGATTCACCTTCAATAGACTCATGAAAACCAAGACCAGTTTTAATAGCAGGAGACCGTTGACTACTTAGAATATCATCCAAAATCTTAGTACTATCTTGAAATTGCAATAGTTTATCCTTTTCTTCTAATTTACTTTTCAAGATATTTACCTCAACTTGATGTTGTTCTTCCTTTTCCAAACATTGCTTCTTCAAGGTTTCTTCATACTTTCTTCCTTCTTCCACTTGTTGCCTTAGTTTGATAATCTCATTTTCTTGCTCTTCATTTAGCACTTGCAGCATTTGACGAACTCTGAAGGCACATTCCAACTGAACTTTTAAGCTGATAATTTCTTCTTTGAGAACACTCTCCCTTTTGATAGGTAGGTCTTGTTGATCTATGACTTCATCTAATGCTTCATTTGCTTGTCCATCTTCAATCTAAGGTGATTCAGGATATGAATACTTGCTTCCACTTACCGGCAGGCTGTCATTGTTCCTTGGAGCTATCTTCTTCTTTTGATGCGCTTTCTTTCCAATTGTTCTACGAATTTCCTTCAAGCGATCAAGCTTCTTCAGAAGGACCTGCTCTGATACCAATTGTTGGAAATAATACTGAGAGGGGGGGTTGAATCAGTATTATCAAATCAGATACTTTTTCATTTTCACACTCAGATTCATATACGCGACTTTAGTTAAGGATATACGCGTATATACGCGACTGTGTTAAATGCAACAAGCGTATATGCAACAATCTTATGATTCAGTTAGCTTATCTTCAGTAAATACATCAGAACATTATTAAACACATTAATAGTAAACAGGTGTAGTAAAACAGTACAGATCATCACACATAAGAAGCACACATGAACACCATGATATAAGGTGGAAACCCAATGTGGGTGAAAACCACCTACTGCAATTCGTCTCTTTCTTCCTTTAATAAGAAACTTCTTTTACAATGTACTGGCGCAGTCCTTTACCAGCACGCAGGCTACAACCTGTAGAGGGCTACAACCCTCTCTCGTTTTCCAGTTACTTATAGAAGGGATCTTCAACCCCCTTAGCTCTTGTACTAGCGGATATACTAGTACGTAGGTGCTAACCTACAGAAGGCTGCAACCTTCTTTTCTTCAGGGACCATGTTTCATCAATTTTCAGACTGGATCCATAAGTACAAAACAATAACTGATGCAATACAATCATCAACTTATACTTGCATCATAAATCTCTAAATCACCCAATACTGAATCACTGAAACCATGTCATCAAAAACACAGAACGCAAACCAGAGCACAAAACTCTGCAACAACCAGTAGAATCAACAGCAACCTGAAATACCAAATCTCATAATGTATACGCTACTTTACTATATCAAAACTGCGTGTATACGCGCTTTCACCACATACAACCTGCATACAGATCTAAAGATAATTACTTGTTCCTTCGTTGTTATATCAACCCAATCCAAGCAGCACAAACAGATAACCAGCAATTCTAGATCTTCACCCTTCGTCAGACATTCATTCCTTGCCCTATTTTTGCCTAATGATCTTCTCCTTATATAGGTTAGGCTTCTCTTAATACCATGGTCCAAAACCATGTAGGAACAATACTATGAACCCAATACCTAGGGTCGTCACTTTGGACCAAATACTATGGACCAAATACCACGGACCAAAACCATGGTTTCCAACATGTACGCGCCTTTACTTCCATTAACCCGCGTGTATACATGTACGCGCCTTTTGCTCTACTAACCCGCGTATATATGCACTTTCATCATGGTCATCCTGCGTATACCTCTCTCTTGACCTGTTGCATTCTAATCTGTCATCTGATTAAGTTGCCATCACCTGTATCAAACCTCTGAGTGAGTTGCCATCAAGGACAACACCTGTATCATAATGCCAAAAGATCCATCACGGTGTTATTATTCAGTATGATTTTCATGTAACTCACTTACATATTTTGTTTTTCTGCTTTGTTACAGCATTATCTAAGTGATATGTTAGGAATCCATCCCCTATGATGCTCCTTTCATGATGATTTTGCTGTTAGATATAGTGGTTGTCTTTGCAGAATTCATCCTTGGTTAGATGCTCTGTTGAGCAACCCTGTGTTTCTCGTTTGTCTAAAGCTGCTCATAGAGATTCATCCCTGTTTGATGCCTGCAGGGCAGCGGGCTTTCTCCCCTCTATTCTTCTCACATTTGCAATTTTCTATCTGGCTGAACATGGCACTTACTTTGCCCCAAGTTTTCCGGAAAAAAAACCGTCATTGACTCCATAGCCCAATCATCCTTTCTCTTGTTGTTTCGACCCAAAACTTTTCAAACAAATCCCTGCACTCCATAACTAGCCTAAGATTTCATTTATTGCAGCCACATTGTGTTGGCAAAGAGAGAGCCCTCCCTAGTCTAGTAGGGCTAGATGCCAGATCGAAGCTTGGTCTGTGGTTACCTCGGAATTGCCTTTTCTTAGCCTTAAGGTTCATTCTAAGTGATAACAGAAGGAAATCGACCCCACGGATCACCTGAAAATTGGCCTCTGCACCTAGGAACTCGACCCTAGAAATTTGACCTCCCCAGCAACTACGCCTCACTTCAGCAACTTGACCCTCCAATCTCCACAACTTGACCTCCTGGATTCACCCTCAAATTCTCTTATGCTTCTCCTCCTCTATGCTTCAGTCTACTAAGTCATTCACACTAGAGAAAATTACTCTCTCTTGTTGTGACTCGCTTTCTTGAGTTCTTATGTGTCTTCACCTCTTTGCTAGGATTCTTTTGTAATCTTCATTGAGCCCAAATCCATAACCCTAATCTCGCTTCTAGAAGATCTTGGAGATCAATGGTTGATATTAATTCTAAATCACTTAAATAATTAATATCCTGAGAAAATGACTTAATAATACACAATAATTAGTTAACTTTAATTATTGTACTTTTCTTAAGTTAGACTTAGCAAATAATGCATCAACCACTTACTCCACTAAGAAATTTGTAACACCCCACCCCACATTAACCCGCTTTTACAAGCTCTCCATGGTAAACATGAGCTAATATTTACTATGGAAGTGGGGTATACTAATCGAAAACTTACTGCAACTTTTGAGGGACACCAGACCACCCAGATGTATGAAGACATCCACTAATGATCTTACCTTGAGCTGGAACTATATTTTTCCTTTACTTAATAACCTAATCACATGTATGCAAAGTTGTAAATGCGGCTAGAAGGCCTTAGCCACACACATAGGCCTCCCTCCATGTGGATACAACCAAATTTTCCAGTTAAGAGACCGCGACTATGAAATCAGTGCCACATTTTCAAGGCTAGCCTACTGGCCACTACCTAGAACTTTCCTAAGTCAAGTCTAAGATGAAGACTAGTATGCATAACTTATACTTAGGCTCAAATCTTGCCCAAACATGCCAAACACATGATAAACATTTAGACAAATATACAGTAAACATAGTAGCCATAGGTCATGAATGTATATCTAATCATTTTCTCATTCATTTCACTAGAGAATCATCAAGAAGGCTTACTTCCCTCTCAAGCTAGTTGCACAACACTTGTTAACTCATACATTCATATAATCATTCAATGAATTATCAAATCATGAACAATATTCATAACAAGAGCACATCATTTAACCATGCCTATAACCAACATTTAACCAGAATGAGGCCATGCCAAAACCAGTCATAAAATCAACACAATAACTAATACATGAGTACATTGATCTCAATAAGAAATAACATATACATAACTCCAACCAAGTCAGGGTCTTCCACGTACCACCCGATCATAGATTGGGCTAAACTGAATCTTTCTTTCAGCCAATCACCCATGTGCCATATTCCAAACATGAATGTGGGATATCATGGGATAAACCAAAACAAAACCAACCAGGGCATTTAGAGGCTAAACCATCTCAACCCTCAACCACCGTGATTTCACCTAAACCAATCCAAATAAAAATAGTAAGAATAAGTAAAGTTAACAAAAAGAAAAAATGAATAAAATAAGAAAGAGGTAAACTAAGAGAAATGTTAGATTAAGTAAAACTTAAAATAACTAAATAAAAGTTGCATTTTGACACATGGAATGTGTGCATGTGGACCCATTTTCATTTTTTGGTCTATTTAATGGACGATGAGATTCATCCACTCCTTCATTCGTTCTCTTGGGAGAAAAGTGTTGTGAGACAAAGGATTCTCTAGCAACAGTGTGTTGAATAAGGGCTCGGGGGTGGTCAGTTGTAGAAAAATTATGTGTAGTTGAGCGTATGGTTGGGTGGAGATTCGTCCCAAAAACTTTGTTGTGATTAGTGAGATTCAAATAAATTTCAACTCTAAAATCACAAGGAATATCCCCACAATAGGTAAGTTGTCTCTGCTCATGTTTTTCGAAATTCTATGTTAATTAGTTGAATAGTTGTATGTTGATTTTAAATCACATAATTGATCTAATTACTTGTATATTTAAATTATGGGTTGTTACATATGGCATTAGAGAAGGTTTTTGACTCTCTCGCCTTTAGGTAAAAGTCCGAGAAAAATACTTAATTAAATTTATGAATAATTTTGTTTGCCATAACACACAAAAAAATTAATCAAAATAGATTTAAGAAATAAATATCATTTCTTTTAAGATAGTAAATAAAATTTCTTTAATTAAAAAACTAAATATAAATTTTAGTCGCTTCTAGTTTTCATGCCATTGTGTGTAATCTTTAACATGTTATTATAACCATTGGGTAATTCTTTGCTCTATATATATATATATATATATATATATATATATTATATATATATTTTAATTTAGAATAAGTTAGATTAAAAAGAAAACATTGTGAAATGTAAATATGTCGATTTTTAAAAATACTTAAACTGAAACTTAATCAATTTTAAATTCATTACAAAACAAGCTTGGTGAAATGTCAATATGTTGATTAAAAAAAAAACTACAATTAAGACAATTTTCTAAATTGGATTTTGAAAAAAAAAAAACATCCTCAAAAGCTTATCCCATTTAAAACATAATAAATTATCAACTCACAATTTCATCTAAAGTAATTTAGCAGCTCTTCTTGTTGTTGGAGCAGTCCACAGTTTTGGCGGTGTAGGGTGTGTTTATAGGATCAAATTAACACCTTTTAAGCTAATTCTTCAATTTATTTGAAATTTATGGACTTGTTGGATATGCTTTATTTGTAGTGGAGTTGAGAGTAGTTTTGGCGGTGTAAGGTGTGTTTATAGGATCAAATTAACACCTTTTAAGCTAATTCTTCAATTTATTTAAAATTTATGGACTTGTTGGATATGCTTTATTTGTAATTGAGTTGAGAGTATGATGTGTAACGTTGTCTGTCCGTCATCAAAGTTGAAATTTTGCTCATCTCGGTCAAAAAAAAAACTATACAAAACATTTAAATAATGTAGACTTATAAAAAAAATTGCACGTGAAAAAATTAGATCCCTCTCAACTCATATTAAATTCGTATTTGAAATAGATCTATGTTGATTGTATATGCAGCACAAGAAATTCTTGCCATTCTAACTATTCCTCCTTTGACAATTTCTTCTAACTATTCCTCCTTTGACAATGTCTTCTAGCCATTCTTTTGACCATCTTTGCAAGTTTACAATTTGACAATGTTACAGAGACTATTATTATCTCCATTAGTGAAACGATTGGAACTATTATTGCATTTTAATTGCTAGATGCTTTCCTCGGAACAGATTATGAAGCGAATAGAGAAAGTGGGTTCCCTAGTTTGAACCCCTTACTTCCATTCTCACTTCAAAACTATTTTTCTGACCCTACTTTAGTGAACCTAGTTTCCTTTGCTTTCGGCAGACATATTTATCCAATTATAAAATTATAAATATGGTCTTAACTTTAGTCCGAAGGTTTTCGAATGATCTGACTTTTTGTGTTTCCGCATGGATATCAACTTTAAGAAAATCTTATCAAGGAACTTGAACAACGTCGTGTTATTAGTTATTAGTCTTCTGGTAATGGCATGGGACTATAGTAATTGAAATGGGGTTGTTAACATTAATTTTAAGTTGTTTAAGCTGGTTATTATTTCTCATTGCGGTTAAATATGCATAGTTTTTCATTTCATAGTCTTATTTAAGCTATTTAAGTCGGTTATTATTCCGCGTTGCGGTTAAATATGCATTGTTTTTCATTTCATAGCCTTATTTAAGCTGTTTAAGCTGGCTATTATTCCGCATTGTGGTTAAATATACATCATTTTTCATTTCATAGTCTTATTTGGCCTCTTCCCAAAGAAAACAATATATTATGTGCATTTTTTTTTTTTTTTTGGTATATTCTTCCCCTTTTTTCTTAAGTTAAAAAAGTTCGCATCAATCCTATTTTGGAAAAGAGGAAGTAATGCTAACATTACTTCATTAATGTAAAGTGTTTTCTTCACATGATACATATACATTTATGATGCATAAGGTAAGGTAAAGTCATGTAGAGCTGTCAAGTAAGCATTCCACATGGCTAAGTTTACATGTACTCTGACACCTGCTCACCTTCTTTTTCCACTTGTCGATGCCTTCACCTTCTTTGTCCAATCGTCACTGCCTCCTGCTATCCCTGTGACTGCCTATTTGGAGATGAACTTGGAACCTAGTGATGAGGATATGCCACAGGGACTAGACCTGAAAGGAATGTTGTCAAAAGCAAGCTCGATGTATTTTTATTTGGAAAGGAATGTTGTTGAATCAACGACTGCTACCTCTACCCACGTTGCAGGGTTATCCACTGAATCAACGGGTATAACAAGCGACTCTTAATATGCATCACAGGTTGATATTTAATATTAGGTAAATATCAATAACTCTTAATCTGTTAGTAAATCATGTAAATATAGTAAAATCCTTACATATAATGCTTAGCATGCCTGTACTTTATATATTGTATTTTCTACAGTATAAAGGCAATATGTGGACTCAATAAACTCAGTATATATCCACAGTTTATTCATAAGCCATCAACATAATAGCCAAATTTCAATCTCTATAATTCAAATACACAATTTCGCTCTTTTCTCTCTCGAAGGTCTTATAACTTTTCGTTTTGTTTCAGATGTTTTGAATCATTTCAAAGACCAAATTGGGCAGTTTGATTGCATTGCTAGTCAGAAAGAGGATGAGATCATAATTGTATTTAATTTATATAGGGCTTCCCTCATTGCCTTTCCAGGAGAGAAAGTCATGGACGAGGCTGAAACTTTCACTGAAACTTTCTCTGCGAAATATTTAAAAGAATTATAACTCTGGGAGGATTCAACATGTTGGAAATGGGAGTTTCGGAAGCGTTTGGAAAACCCTAGTACTATTATCCAACTTACTGATTGTGCTAGATTTTCTGTTTTTCCAGTGACATTGGCATTTGAAAATTACCCCATTATCAATTATCATTTATCATTTTTCACGTAGAAATTAATATATCAGTCAAGTCATATCCGAGATTAAAATCAGTGAACATCTATGTGCAAAAGAGCTTCAAGAAAGAAAATACATGAGAATATGCAAGCCAACTTTTTATAATCTAAGTGATTATATGCATGGACTTAAGCACACATAGAGAGAGACTATTACAATCTTCTTTGAAAACCTTAATTTAATAGAAATCTTTCATGTATCATCTATGAAAAAAAAATTAGATCAGATACAATGACTACTCCATAAAATGTTTTATCTACCTAAAAGATTAAGACGGAAATTAAAAGTTTAAGTTAGAAAATGCTAATTAATTTTTTTTCAAGAGAAATTGCTAATTAGAAAAAACAACACTCTATTGAATACTTGTTTAGAGAATTGTGAATTATGTTTGTTCATTTCTCCGCTTGAACTGAAGCAAAACATCAAACCAGACATCACATACTGAAGCAAAACATCAAACAAGACATCAAAGAGTGAGGCATTAAAAAAAATTGTAGAATTTTGTACCAATACTTCTTCTTTGATTCAACAATTTATGAAATGTCAAGATTTTCCTATTTACGCTAATCCAAGGACAAGGGTCACGAATAGTTGATACCACTAAGCTTAGAGAACCCTTTCTTTCACGATCCGAAATCATATAGCGATACATACAGGCTCCTTTGAGTGCTGAACAAAACACCGAATATAATCAAAATTTGTGATTATTGAAATCTCTAATTGAGCGCTTCAACAGAGCAACCCCAGTCTCTAACGCTCGTTCACTGCCTCATCATCCATGGATGCATCTTCCTTGGAAGGAAATCCAATCCAAATATCAGAGCACTTATCAGAGCTTCCCTGAGCAGATTCGTGCCTTGTAGAGGTCGCTAACTCAGTTCTCTAACTGAATAGTTTTGTGGATCATTTAATAAACGAATCATCAATATATATAATACTGTTTCATATCATAAATTTCCTTGAATAAAAAAGCTTAACATGAATATGTGGCAGGTGGCAATAGTTAAAGAAACTATTATAATATTATGATTTTTGGGTAATAAGATTTTTAATTTAAAGCATATAAGGTACATGTATATATTATGTAGATAATATTATAAATAGAACACCTTTTATATGCTTGTTAAGTGTATAAGAAATGTTTCCATATAGATAATATGCGTTTAAAATATGAGTGCATTAGTTTTATGGTTTGATTAGAAAAAGTTTGATAATAATAATTAGAAAAAGTTTGAGTAAACAAGATAATAATATATATATTAATTTTTTTATTAAATAAAAAAACAAATATATATAAATATTTAAAGATATTTTTGTATTTGTATTAGGATTGAATAGATTTAAAATAATCTTTGTAAGTTTAAATGCTTATTTTAATAAATTAATTAATTTGGATAATTATAAAAATAAAGTTTAACACTATTTTTTTTGGGAAAGTGAAAAGTGAAAAGTGTTAGTTATTGTATTAAAGTTAATTATTTAGAATTTTTTTTTTTTTTTTTTTTTTTTTTTTTTTTTTTTTTTAAATTGTGATGTTTTTTTGTTTGTGATTTAAATTGATGTGATGTTTTTGATTTTGTTTATTAGTTGAATTAAATTTATATTAATAATGAAAAATTAATGTTATTATTAACATATCCTGGAATTCGGGTGATCTCCCAGTACCGACACCTCACTCTCCATGCGTGCCCAGTGTCAGGCAGCCGGATCGGCACTTGGACGGACGTTGCAGAGAGTTAATACATCCAGTTTTCGATGAAGGCCATTCAATGTAATATGGCGGGTTACTGTGCGGAGGTCCCTTCAGACATTTATGTTGTTCAGTTGATTGCAAACGCATTAAAGCCGCCCCGCGGCTCGACCTTGCATCCCTCCAGTGATATAATGGCGTCCTCTCCGCTCAAATGCAAACATTCTCTGCATCATTCCCTCCGTCAGCTCGACCTCCAGTTTGTTCAGCTAGAGGTCGATCCCTCAGAGTCTGTTCCTCCCTGGTCTCCCACTGTCATTCTGCAGAGCGTCCGCGGCAAGGTTTTTGGGGAAAATATGACTCGAAGTCGCGGAGTGCCTCGCAGAGGAAGTTCCTCAACCTCCAGAGGACGTGCCCGTCCATCTCCCTCTCCGCTCATCATTCCCATATCGTCCGCCTCCCCATCTTCGCCTCCTCCCACCCCCTCCAGGCCTGCGCCCAATTCCTCATTCTAGAATTTGCGCTTCACTTTTCGGAGGCGTCTCAACCAGCCCATTATTACATTCACCACTACAATCATGGTTTCAGAAGAGGCAGAAATGCCTGTTGAGCCCATCAGTTCTTCCACTACCCCGTCCCCTGAGGAAAGCCTTTCTTACGATGCGGGGGAAAATCCAATTTCAACAGCCATGCACATGCAGGAAGATTCTCCGAAGAATGCTGAGGTTGTTCGCTCTCCAATAGTGGCAGAAGACGAGGTAGTGGCTTGTGGCCCTGTCCAGCATAACTTTGGCATTCTGCACCTAATCAATCAGTCCGAGGAAGGCGCAATGGAGGATGACCAGGCTTCTCAGCCAGCAGCTCCGGAAATGCAGACAGCCAGGAGCGTCGACCCACAGACCTCGGGCGAGTAAGCTCCTCTTCAGTTGGGTCGATGCCTCTGCTTAGTTTTTTTGGAACCTCTCTCCTCTCTTCCGCAGGTTTTTTCTCCTTTTCTGATATGCTTAATGTAATGTTGAGGCCTACCTCATCCCATGTTTGTTTTTTGTTGGGACTCACGGTTTACACCCGCTCTCGTGACTAATCGAAGATTTTTGGTGGTTTACTTCCTCTGCTTGGCATCTCTTGCAAGCAAGAAGTATTTTTGTAATAGTTTCACTCTCTCTGCTGACCTGAGCAAGCTTCTCTCTCACAAGCACAGAGGTCTCTCCCTAACAAATGGTTTTTTTGCTGAGGGCCGGGAAACTGGCCCTCTAAGGCGTAGACCTCACTGTAAATATTTTTACCCCTTTTTTTAATAGAATTAGCGCTTTATTCAGGAAAAAAAAAAATAATGTTATTATTAAGATATGCTAAACTTGAATTTTGAATTTGTGTAAGAAATTTGATTGAAATTTGAAGTAAATAAAGGAAGGTTACATATTTGATCCTCAATATTAGTGATGAACATGGAATTTTTCTAATGATGATAATCTATTGTAGATTTTTCATCCATGGCCAACCTAGAATCATGAGATGATTCTCATATCTATGAAGTTGTGTTATGAGATTGTATTGAGATGTGGTTCCATTTATTATGTGATGTCATTAAATATCCTTGATGTTATAATTTATGATGATATTTCATGGTGTGAAGCTTGTGGTAATTGCATGCAAATTTTATGACATGCATGAGCATGGAGTTCATTATTATTCAGAATGTTGTGATTAACAATGATGTTATGTTCTCATGATGACATGCAAGAGTTGGCATGTGGATTATTTTCTATGATATTATGATGTTATAACTAATGCATTGGTTGCATGTTGAGATGTGGTCACTCACAGGAACTTCACAAATGCGTTGAGAGGGTCAGGTTATTTGATGATCTCGTGGGAACCCATACGTGCAAGGGAGAATATGTAACACCATATGGGCTGGAGTTCTAAATAAGTATATATAAAAGTAAGCTATAAAAATAGTAAGAATAAATAAAGTTAACAAAAAATAAAAAGTAATAAAATAAGAAAGAGTTAAATTAAGAGAAATATTAAATTAAGTAAAACTTAAAATAAATAAATAAAAGTTGCATGTTGACACATGAAATGTGTGCATGTGGACCCCTTTCCATTTTTTGATCTATTTAATGGACGACGAGGAGGATGAGATTCATACATTCTCTTGGGAGAAAAGTGTTGAGACAAAGGATTCCCTGACAATAGAATGTTGATTGAGGACTCGGGGGTCGTCAACTGTAAAACGATTATGTGCAATTGAGCTTACGGGTGGGTGAAGAGTCATCCCCAAAAAATCGTTGCGGTTAACGAGATTCAAATATCATTCAACTCCGAAATCACAAGGAATATCATCACTACAGGTAAGTTGTCTATACTCATGCTTTTCGAAATTTTAAGCTAATTGGTTGAATAGTTGTGTGTTGATTATACATCGCATAATTGATCTACTTAGTTGTATATTTAAATTGTGGGTTGTTACACATACTTAGAGGAATTTTCCTATCTACACCCACCTGTCAAGGGCTTCCTAGAAAAAACGATCTGCACCCCCAACCCTAGGGATTTTACTCAAACAATCTCATCCAGATCCAAAATCTTTCGGCGAGCTCCAATGGGCCCCATAAAACTCCTCCAAAATCCTTTGGATCTTCATATGTTGCAATATCACTCATGTAAACTGGTTGTCACCAACTCTGGAAGTCCATCCTGACTATGTCATAAGGGAAACTAAAAATGGGGATATTACAAACCCTATCGCCCCAAGAATTCTTGCCCTCAGGCAATCCACATATGTCCACTGTAGATGCACTGTATACTAATAATAAGATCCCATACAAACCACTAGTCCACATCCTGCTTCCATGCTAACCAAACCTGAATGGATCCCTCAATAATTGGATCCCAAAGCCACCTCTGACGCAATTTGTCATCAATAGATCCACTTGGATCACAATGCCACATAAGTCCTCAGTATTGTGGGTTATGATACCATCTTGACCCTCCATCACTATCCCTACCTAAGGGCTCATGTTGTATTATGCCCTCAACTAAGAGCACCATCCTAACAATCATCCCATCAATAGAGTACCAATGCATCACTTCTCTCCAATCTATCCCCTGAGAAAGATTAAAGGCCCAAACACCTATATATGGAACTAGTCCACTATGCCAATATTTCTCCATGCTCGACCCTTGTCACTCCGTCTAGTCAACCAATAACGATAACTTTTCCCCCCTCTCTCAGATGGATAAAGGAGGGAAAACAATAGACAAGCCCTTCCTATTTACTCCTAGAGAGGGCTATTGTCTAAAAATACTGCAACTCTCCTAGCTACCATTATATCGATCTGCCCTTCATCAATATTTGGTAGCTAATCTTCCTCCATCATGGGCTCATCATGCACATCATCCTCATCTAACTTGCATTCTCTTATGTACTCTACTTGTTGGATCATCATTAGTAGCTCATAATCAACATCTCCACATGATTGCTCATGCTCCTCAAAGGTATACCCATGAAAATCAATAGAAGAAAGATCCTCACCAGAAGGGTCAGATGGGATCTCCTCCTATTCTACCTTTTTTATCTCCTTTGTGCTACTAGAGCATGAGTATGTAGGCCCACGAGGTTCCTTGTAGATGAAATAGAGACCCCTCCTTCTCAACTCATTCTTGCTACATGTTTAGATCCTTGTCCTCTTCCTTTCCCCCCAGCTCACATCTCCATCAATTCTTCCTTAGTCAATTGCCTTCTAAACATCCTCATGTTTTTCTCAATCACCCCTTTGGCTATCTCATAGGCGGCTGGTGAGATAACTTGTTCCTTCCTCCAAATGGCCAACAAGTTTGACTACAACCGCTTGTTAGCGAAACCACCTTCAACTAGCAATGAAGATATGATATTTTGCATGTTAACCTTCACCTCCTCAGGGTGATGCTCTATGATGTTGGTGAAGAAGAGTTGGCACATTCAAAGGATCATATCATCATGTCCTAGATCAAGCATGACTATGTAAGACTTGACTTTGACCATGATTTCTAGGATCACGAGCCTTTAACCAAAGGTAGAGCTCTAGGTGATAGCACTCCATGGTCAACTGGAAGATCTTCCCCGTGAATTCATCATTGTAGGGAGGTGAGGGTGCTACTATCCTCAAAATCTCACTAAAACGGGAGGTGATGATGGGCTTAAATATTTCACCTAGATGCTCCAGGAATCTAGTTTGTACTAAGGCAAGCATGGCCGACTTTAGAGCCTAATTCAAACTCCAATATGATTGATCCACTTTGGAAAGATAAGATTTCGACCTTTCTAATGTGGGGAGGACATCTTCTAATCTTACGGTCTCCAAGTTTGACCCAAGTACGAAAATCCAATTCCCTACTTATTTTTCCTTTTGTAAGTCCCTCGGATGCCTCCATTGGAGCATATTATGTACCTCTCTAGAGAAAGGTATGTTGTGTTGCTTGGCTCCTTTTCCCATAGAAGCATTGTGGTCTAAGGCATCAATTGTTGCATTGTTGTGTTAGTTCATGAGGTGTTTTAAAAACTCCAAATACAATAGCTCTACTAGCATACTATTAGCCACATATATAGAGTTATGGAAGCAAAGTTACACAACATCTATAGACTCATACTCTCGCAATAGTGATAATACATCTTTGTCTTTTCAAACATCAGCCACAACTGACTTATAGATCAAGACATGCTCACTTATTTAACACTTATTTACAGGCTCAAACTTACACACACATATATGGACTCGGTAGTACAATATGAGACTCAAATGATAACTTACATTGGCTGGCCTTGACGTTCTGGGCCTCTTGCAGTTTACCAACAATATATAGACATTACAAGGCTCATGATCAGTACAATAATGACAAACTTCAATGATATTTTGCTACAAGCTTCCTCAAAACTAGTCACTGAGATTTGACTTTTAATGGAATTCTTTAGTGAAAAATTTGGTCAAAATTTTCACATAGGCACTATCGTAAGTTGATATTTGATTTGTTTGTGTGAACATGCACATATGTAACGACATAAATGAAGGCTATGACTCAAATATCAAACTGGCATATCTTTTCCATGTTCAAAAACTACACAATCAACTAGAATGTATGGCATTTTTACAATATGGAAAATAACACATGCTACATGTGATTTGTGTAATGAAAATTACAATGCAATAAGCTTGAGTAAAGGAACCTGATTAGTGGTACAAGATGGTGTTAAACTCAGTCCTCAGTATAAATCTCCAATATGATGGCACAATGTACAATAATGCAGCTGCTAATGAAGAGTTATTGGCCACAAAATGGCTATGTCCAGTAATACAGTGTCAAACTTTCCTTCTAATCGACCCTGTATATGGAGTCTCGTTCCCTTTGAAAAGATAGTTTGGAAATTTAACACCAATGATCATGAACTAGGATTGGCTAAGCTAGAAGTATCACTGAAACCAACTCATGTTCCTTCAAGATAAGTTGTTACAGGCATGCATAGGCATGACCACAGGAATTTTCCAAATCTGAAGCATGTATTTAACAATGACCCTTACCAGTGCTTGATACCACAGTTGATGGCTCAGCCTTTTGAAGAATAATTGCAGGAAATATGTCCCCTTCTCCTTAACTGATTAAACTCCTCTTATAGATGAGTTCATTATCCTTTGACACTGCGAATTTATTAAGTGGGGAAAATACAACTTAGTCACCGAAGAGAGCATTCGTGAATAAATCTTGATATGCTTCAGAAACCCACTTGACCTTCTCTGAATACCCTGCTACAGGCATGCAAGTTTGTCATCAAGGGAGAGCTCCAGATCTGGTTCATCAACAAATATGAGGCTTCATAACCCAAGAGATTTGAACTCAATTTTATTTGTCTTCGTACAAATATTCCCATACAAAATACCATTCCACCCCTTAAAAAATAATGTATGAAACTTTAATAACTTGTACTCTGCTCCTTGGAATTTGTGACCCTTTTCGACAAAGATTGAAACCATGATAAGGAAGTTTATTCACCTTAACTGATAATTTTGCTACAACCTAAGTGTTTCGATCCAATGGAATCTCAAATCTCGAACAACACGCAATATATTTGGCCTATTTTCGGAGATGCAAATAATTCAGTCTTGAAGCACAAATGCTAATCCAAACTTATTCAACCTCTTTCCTTTTTTTGATGGCTAGATTTCCTTGAGGGTGAAGTACATGAAGTTCTGGAAAATTCATGGAGCTTTGGCATTGAAACCCTGGTTTTGGAGAGGAAATATAGCCTTATACTAGATAAATAGATCACTAATTTGATTCAACCTCTATGCTCACAAGAACCTCAACCTCCAAAATTTAACTTGTCCGTCCTTGAAAATGCATACAACCTGTTACAAGGGGATGGATTCTGGCCTTAACCAAATAATTATAAATTGATTCAACCTCCTTAGTTGAAAATCGGGCTTGGCAATGGAAGCAGAGTGTAGCAGGATGGACCCTTGGGCCCTTGAAAATTCTTTGACTAACCATCAAAATTTTATGAAATTTGGGCTTTGAAAAAAAAAAAACATGGCCTCAATAAATTTTAGACTTTGTCAGTTTTATAATTTATCCCAATTAAATGGGCCAATAGTATAAGGATTTTGTTGAATAATTAATATTCACCAATTTTCTCATGGACCAACAATTTGTCGAGCATTTTGTTGAACCATCATTATGCAAGAGACAATTTATCAACTTGATGGGAGTATAAACCTAGCCACAATTTTGGATTAATGCAGCCTGAAGATATCTTCAACAACAATCTATAATACCCCAAAAAATATGTCTTCTTTGGCACCTCCAATATAAACTCTCGATCAATCTACAATTAAGACCCTCGGGCTAGTAGGAACACCAACTATGATACCACTATAATATCTCGTTTAATGAATTTTGATGAATTCACAGAATTTGCTTACAAAATTTACTCCATTCCAATGAAATTAATAGCACAACAAATAAAATTTGCAGAGAAACCCAGAAAGGCCACAATTATAAGAAATGGAGATTAAAGCAACTTTATTTATTTACTAAAGTAATTACATACAAAGCTCACAATAGAAATAGTTGTGGTGATGGCCACATGAGATCTACTACAATAATGAATTGAGCATTTGAAATAGAAATTGGAAATCTGTAAATTGCTCTTGTGAATTCTGGATGAATCCACCAAGGGGAGAAATGGGTTCTTGCCCACTCTCACTGAAGCACCTAAGGGTTTCCGTCATGAGGCTACTAGAGTAGAGAACTAGGTTTTCAAACCTCTCACACAAAGACAATGCACAAATCCAATATGTCCCAAATGGTTAGCTCTCCCTCATTTTAAAGATTGGATGGAACTCTCTCTGGCCTTCTATAAGCATTTAATTTTATTATTTTATTCATTTTCTAGAGGCCTCTCCCTTTTTCTTTATTTTAAGTGACTTTTTGTTTTCTAAGTAACTTTTCCCCTTTCTAATTAATTAAGTGACTAATTAAAGTCACTTTTAATTCATGAAAATGGTAAATTCGTCTTCACGGTTTCTCTGGTCACCAAAGGTCACCTTCTACCGTCCCATTTTGTAGATCTCCACATTCAGGTTCTAATATCCCACTCCCAACAACACCTTTAGTGCATACAATTAAAATACATTGAAAATAACTCTGTTTTATGGAAGTCATCATAATGCAACGACACCATGAATGAATTGTATGAAACTACTCCTGATGGTGAAATATAATAGGCGAGCTCCAATGGACCCCATAAAACTCAAAAATCCTACAGGTCCTTGGATTATGCAATATCACTCTTGTAAACTGGTTGCCACCAACTCTGGAAGTCCATCCTAACTGCATCATAAGGAAAACCAAAAATGGGGATATTACAATTTAGTGACTATGATCTCTACATCATTGTTCACCGATCCCAATGGTTATTAGCATTAAATAATCATGAATCTCCAACTCAAGATTGTTGACTAGACCATTTGCTATGAGGTTGGCTTATGAACTAAAATCGAATAAAGAATTTACCTTGGTATTTTTGATCTAGATCTTAATAGGGAATAGTTTTGTCATCTCCTTCTCTTCCTTGTGATTAAGGTTACTCAAATTCACATCCTTCTAATTGAAGTGTAGACAATATTCTCATCCACATCTAAGTTGTCTTCTACTTGGTTACCTGAATCCATGCCTGGTAGGTTCTTCTTCTTGACGTCCTCAATACAATTCTTTGGGTTCAACCTTTGATGTAGCTTCCAGTACTTATCTTTGGTCCGACCATCAATATTGATATAGTTGTAATGGTTGTTTGAATCCTTCCACCAATGCACAATATTTTCCTTTCAACTGCTTCTTCCCCTCCTTGGAAGCATCTTGGTGGTCTTTCTATTTAGAACCACTTAGTTTTCCTTTCTTATGGCCTATGTTCTCTAGATACTATGTTTGCACAGAAACCTCATCAATGGTCCTTGGTTTGAATATCATCATTTTCTTTCGCAAATGACCATGTAGACCCCCCTTATATTTAAGGAGCACATCTGAGTTCTTGGGAGAGATATCCAAAATGATCACCATCTTCCTAAATTTAGTGGTGTCTTCTTGCACCAAAATAGAAGAAGGAAGGAAATTTCCCCTCATTTATGCTTTTGGGGGGATCTACCATACAATATATTGAACTAGTTCTCTTATCCTCTTCTCCCAACAGGACCCCATAAATAGGGGTAGTGGTGAATGATGGGTGTATAACTGGTTTTTCCAACTGACTAGGACTCTACCCTCGCTTCTACTTGAAAAGATGTGAACAAATCCATTAGTCATCTATATATCCAATAGGGTAGGAAATGAGAGTTGATGAGGGTTTTAAAATCCTCCCACTTAGTTACTTATGGATCACCCTCCAATCTAATTGTCTTTATGTGGCTTTCACACTAGGTTAGTGCATGGCCCTCGAGTTTTAGTTGCGCAAATGAAATGTCTTTCTCTTCATATATATTATGGACGCTAAAATACACTCTAATTGTTGCAATTAATGATTCAAATTAGCAACATCAATTTGACCTTGGTAGGGCTTGATATCCACTTTCACTCCATTTTAAATGGAGGTTGTGAGGGAGCAATGACACTAGACATTCGCTCCTATTATGGGTCTTCATTATCTATTGATTTATGATCTAATCCAACTTTTGAGTTAGACCCAAAAGGTTTGAACCTGTTTACTAGAGTTGCCATGGGGAGGGATATGTTGTGAGGGATATCAATGACTTGCTCTTCCGACCTTGTAATTCTATCCTTTGTTGCATCTCGAGGGTTGTTATGAACAAACTCTTTTTCCATGGCTAAGGTTATGTGACATTTTTTTAAAACCAATTCTTAGATTCCACATCTTTCCACAAATAACCTAAAGGAAGTTGCTTTTATACCAATATGAGTTGTAAATTTCTTTAGATATTCCATTAGATCAGTTCATCACAACAAATCTTGTGTTATGCTAAAATGTTTTATTACATAGGTCTATTTCCTTAGATCTAAAATTTGTTAGCATTAGCTTATTGCTTGAATTTACAAAAATAAATGAAATATGGAATGAAAGAACTAAAAAATAAACACATTGCCCACACAAATGAATGCATATGCATCCTACGAAACTTTAAACAAGAGAAAACCCAATTAGAAGGTGAGGCTTATGGTCTACACTCTTTTCATCTATTATGAAGTGCAAGTACAAAGAAAGGGGCACTCACTATGGAGTTTCGTATGGAATTGTGGCTTGAATGGTTGTTACATGATCTATGTCCTCCCTTTTTGGCTCTCAAATCCCACTCCTAGATGCTCTACACAACTATGGAACAAGTATAATACTAGAGAATGGAACCCTTTCTCCTCCTAGCAGCCCAATATTAACCTAACTCGATAAGCATCTTTGTTACATGCCTTAACTCTCAATTAGTAATAAGGTTAAGACCTTATAGAATCTTCTTAAAAGTCTATACATGACTAGCCCAACATCTTTGAGCAATGGGGGTTGATGTGGCATCCACTTGTACCATGGTGGTCAACAAGGTAAGTAAACTTGCAAGAAGCATAACTTCTACATATGAGCTTTTATTGATGTGATTTCCACCTCGTATTGGCATGCAAAACAATATCGAGGGGCCATGACGCAGGCACACAAAACTTTGACCCCCAGAAGTGAGATTTGATGCCTAGGATGGCTTTGGAAGACTTTAAACCCCAAATTTCTTAATTGGTACCACCACTAAAATGGGCTTTGCAAGCCAATTCCTCAAAATTTACACCCAAAAAGTACCAAGATAGATGGAAAATTATATAATGATTCATTCTGGATCATTAAAAGTGTCAATTAGACATGATGAGGTGTATTCCAATTGAAACCTTAAAATATTAAATATAATATTTTTAACATGAAAAAAAAACAAACAATAAAATATTTAGATGAACATTCACTTACACAAAATATTATAGTTATTTCTTTAAGGAACTTTTTGTGAAACTCTGAGGTCTTCCTTGGAATATTTGGATGGAGGATGGTGTCAAATATCTACCAAAACATCAGTTGGAAATCTCAAGAAACTCAATTGGATTGGAAATTGTGACTTCCCTATTGGAAACATTCCTTTGACATATAGTCTATCTAATTAAATAAACCCTTATACAATATATTATAAAGTATCCGTTATAATAAAAAAGAAGAAGAAGATAAAGTTATAAGGATTATGTTGATTAAAGCTCAAAATTTTGTCAACCCATAGTTCTAGAGTTTCACTAATCACTATGTTTATCATAGTAACCCCAACATGAATGAGATTGTGGAATCTCCCTATTCGCCTGTGAATTTTGCAAGTTCATAAAAGAATTTGGATTCTTAGGACATATTTCTTAAATCTAATATAAACCATGAACTAAATGACATTGATACCTACACCAAAATTTGTGTAGAGCTTGTCTTGAGTCTAGGTCAATTGGATAAAATAGTTTAGACAGTGATAATTATAAAGTGATCTAGGAATTAGATTATGAGAGCATGACTTTTAGAGTTGAGTTTATCAAGAGATTGGCCATATGAAGAATGCATACCCAAATGCTAGGGTATCAACAAGATAATAAAAGGAAACACAACAAGTTCAGAGGTTGAATCACTTTAAAATGAATCGTCACATTGAACCTCCAAAAATGTTTCACAATACTCAAAGCTTAGGACATCAACAATGATGTCGACCCCAACATTTTCGGGGAAAAAAAGGAGAGAAAAAAAAAAGGAGAGAAAACAAAAAACAAACAAACAAACAAACAAACAAAAAAAACATTGACATGGATTTAGTCATGCTATACAATTCACCCCTTATATACAGGTAATTATAATTGAAAATACCTTAGTCAGATGAGCAAGCAACATAGACAAGACACCTTACATTTAGAACGGGAAATGATCCCCTCTACTATATGATCAGAGGAAGGTTGTGTTGTAGCAGCTACAACCACCCTCCAAAATTTTGCCTTAGCTTCGTTTTGGAGCCTCTCTACCAACCATCCTCAACATCATGTCTTGCACTATAAAGCACACCAACTTCAGTTGTTTCATAAAGTCTTGTCAGCCTGTGCATGCAAGTTTGTTCCACCTCCTTCACAGGCTGATTTCCAGACTTAGTGTCAATTACTGGTTGAGCAGCTCCCTATGGGAATTGCGCAATTTTGGAGGGGAACCAGCCTTCCCTCCAGAAATTACGCAAACCCAGCTGGACACCTAGCTGGGCTCCAGAATTTCACAATTCTTCCTAACAACCTTCCTCTCAAAAATTACACAATTCATCCCAAGACAGCTGCTCAGCCGAGAAATTGCACAGTTTTGGGCAGCAATCACCTGCTGCTCCTAGAAATTGCATAATCCCTCTGGGACAACTGACCCAACAACTAGCAGAAATTGCGCAAATCCAGTCAAGCAACCTGCTAGGCTCAGAAATTGCACAATACAGTCAAATAGGCCTCCTTAAGAAAATTGCGAGGTCTGACCCATGACAGATGCTCAACTCAGAAATTACGGAATACAACCAGACTTGCTTCCTTGAAAACATTGCGAGGTCTAACCTAGAAAAACTGCTTAGCTTAGAAATTGCGTAATATAGTTAGGCAAGCTTTCTTGAGAAAATTGCGAGGTTTGACCCAGGGCAACTGCTTAGCTCAGAAATTGTGTAATACAGTCAGACAAGCATCCTTGGGAAAATTGCGAGGTCTAACCCAGGACAGCTTCTTAGCCCAAAAATTGTGCAATCCTAGGAGACAGTCACTTGTTCCTCTCAGAAATTGTGCAATCCCTTTGGGACAACCATCTCTTCTCAGCCCAGAAATTGCACAAATTTTCATCCTAGGCTCACAAACCGATGCAAGTGCCTTCAAGTTGATCGGTTCCCTCCGGGACCGAGAAAAACTAATTTGCATGTATGGACTACTCCCAAGGCAGCATGCAAAGGCATCCCTTGATTCAATGATCTATTTTTAGTAGTTGGAGGTTACATGCAAGGATCATTTCAGAAACCTCTTGCCAAGTGTCACTTTTCCTAGATTTGTGGCATGCGCGTCACAACCTCGATTTTATAAAAAATCATCAACCCAACACTACAAATCTCATTCCTCACATCGACCTTGCAACTCTGACATCCCACATTGCATCTAGGAGTTGTCAACACGTTCAACTCAGCTGTTTCGGGGTAAGCCCGCTTTTTATGTTTCGCGCTGTGTTTCTATCGCTTTGTGTGTTTCATTTCGTGTGAGTGTTGTCTTCTTGATTTCAATGAGCACTTGTTGTTGTTTTGATGTATGTTAGCTTGTAGAAGCATTGTTTCTGTTTTCGTTCACATCTCATTGTTGTGGCACGCATGACACTGTTTTTGCATGAACGGTTGCCATTGTGGTGACTCGCTTCACACACATGCATGCTTTCCCATTTTCTGAATCCCGCACTTTTTGTTTTCATGTATGATCATAAACTCTTGTTTTCACTCATCTTATCATTCATTCATACTTCTCATGTTTTCAGTCGTCCGTTAGCATGTCTGGGCTGTCTTGGCCCGGACCATGCCTTACCTAGCTAGCACTGCACATTTCCGGAAGCGAAGGCTCTGCCTTCCTTCCAAAAATTGCACAAGTCTAGCCCAACACTGACCTCTGGGCTTGCATAGCGCAATTCTTGGAGGCAGGGTCTTGCTAGCCCCAGAAACAGCAAATGCAGTTTGTTGGTTGCATGTCACTACTGATTGAAATTGTGAATTACACAGTTTCAGTCCTCAGTAGGCCAGTCTGGACTGTGCATTGCGTAGTTCTAGTAGTGAGTCAGCCTCCCAATAGCCCAGATTGTGCCTTGCACAGTTTTGGCATTCAATATCCTAGCCTCCAAGTGAAAATTATGCAATCTTCACAGACAGTCACACAGGTATGTTGCATGTCAATCCTCTAATTTGTTTTGGTTTTGGACTGATAGATTACTTGTCATGAGTGTTGTTATGTCTCCAAGTATCGCAGGTGTTTTTCTGCCTCTCAGCAGCATAGGTACAATGGCTTCCAGGAGAGTAGAGTAGAAGACACCATTCAGAGCACACTTGGGGATGCAATCGATCAAGTGTATATGAACTTGCCTATCTATGAAGAAATAAAGTTGTTCATGGAAAAGGATATCAAGATAATATGGCAACAGCATCACAGTAAGCAGCACTATCAACAACAGCAGAAGGAAACACACTTGCATGCAACGAATGTAAGAGGAAGGTTGTTGACAAAACAGAGACGGAACAAAGTTGCAAGCTCAAACAAATCCACTTGTGATGAAAGAAACTTTGGAAATTGAGGCTATGAGGTTACAATGCGACACGAAGATCATGTGAAGGAAGAGAGAGAAACAAAGTAGGAGTTGCATGTGCTGAAGCAGCAACTCAAGGAAGAATAGGAGATGCACAGACGAGAGAATGAGTTGCAGCAGGAACAAGTACAACAGGGGGCACAACATTCACAAATGAATGAAATTATGCCCATACGAGTTATAGATCCATCCCAGCAGCTGGCACAGGGCAGACAAGGTGAGTAGTGTTATTGATCACATGTAGGAGAATTCAGTAGCATGCATGTCATCGTGCGCATGCATGCAATCCCACCCATTTGGCAAGCTCACCGAGGTGAAGAAAAGAAGCAAGTCCGACTGGAGTTGAACATGTACTTCGACAAGTTGATGCGCATGGTCACCAGCACACACTTGGAGATCAACACAGTCATTATGCATTAGTATGTTGCTAGTCCAGCCACACTCAAGACGATGATGCACATGCTATCAAACGAGTTGGAAAGAGGGGCCATATCAGTGTACTTGGATGCAAAGGAGGTAAGATTTCTCTTTAAGTAGGATGTCACCATTAAGCACACAAACACCATCACGGACGACCGAGCTTGGCATTAGTTCACCACCATCGACCATCACAAGGATGTCAAAGAGTTGGTCTCACCACAACAGTCCGAGTGTTAGTGATGTCTTGCATGGCTTGCTCAAGCCATGTTGTCTCACATGGGTACATGTGCAGATTGTATGTAGTGTCTTGTCAAGTGGAAGTTCAAGTGTTGATAGTTGAATGTAACAGTCATAGAGTAGTTGAAGATTCATGAGGATAGACAAATGGTCACAAAGGGGAATGTCAAGGGTCACCCCACACTTTGGTATAAATAGAACCTCATAACTCCTTGTAAAGGTTTTTGGTCAGCCAACCTTCCGATAGGAGTATCTTAGAGAGATCTTGGACAGTATTGTAAGAGCCTTAGCTTCTCCATTGTGCAGAGCTAGTATATCTCTTTGGAGGAGTAGGCGGCAGTGACTGTAATGTTTTATTGTCAGAACTAGTGGTTGGTCATGGTTGTATTATATGATTGGAACTTACAGTTCTTAATATAACAGAGCCAACATGTTTCATGCATATGCCATATTGTATTTTAGCTATCTTATTTACTCTAAACGATATATGTATATGTTTTCTTACGCATGCATGTGTAGCTATTTTCTGTATATGTATGTATGAATCTTACTGAAATGTCTTGTTGGTTTAACCATCACTTTGGATTGCTAGCTTACTTGCCTTCCATGTTGTGATGCATCTTTGCTCGTGTGTTCCCTTCTTAACTATGTGCTTTCACAGGTTTCCAAGGGGCGCACTCACCTCACCCTCCGTGTGTTAGAACCACTCATGCACCTTCCTTGACTTGCTACATATGTCACACCCTTGCTACCAACAGGGACATCTTACTCACCTCTGTGCGAAACCGTGGTCAAGGCGATACCGTACAACCCACTGTTGGGACTCCTACACCAAATGATATGAGGTCTAATTGGGACTTCTTACCTGGGAGATCCCCTAACATGTTGGTGGGTCCAACACCGTCAACATTTCTGGTGCTAGAAGGAGGGCCATATGACAAGCTATGTCCTCTCATCCTGTTTGGAACCTTTGCACATCTATCATGGATTCTGTTACATACACCCCTCCACGATGTTTTTTGCATGTCGAACCTCTGAACATCACAAGGGAGTTTTTTGATCTCTTGTTTGAATTCACATATAATGGTGAAGGAGAAGTGGCTTGGCTTGTGTTCTTACAAGGCTTCCTTTCCATGCTTGATGAGGA
The DNA here is from genome assembly GCA_000404065.3 of Pinus taeda. NCBI lineage: Eukaryota > Viridiplantae > Streptophyta > Pinopsida > Pinales > Pinaceae > Pinus > Pinus taeda. The sequence goes on along the minus strand of APFE030486882.1, from coordinate 41,133 downwards.
AGATGGATGTTCTAACAAACAGGCCAATATGCTGCTTGCATACACACTTCGTGAATCCCCACTACGGTGGTGTTACAGCCTAGTGGCTGACAACGTGCACTCACTTGAGCATTTCTATGATCTCATTGAAGATACTTTCCATCATTTTGATCCAGAACATCTTGAAAAAAAACTGTTACAACAACGGAAGGCCCCGCATGAATCGCCTATGGATTTTTGGCAGTGCTTCCGTGTTTTGCAGTTTCAAGCTCTGAAAAGCCAGATGAAATTTCCATATCTTTGGGATAGATTCGAATATTGTCTTAACAAATCAGTCCATTCCAAGAAGAAGTTTGAGCCCAAGCCTCACTCAGCATACTTTAGTAATGGAGTTGTGCAATCACAGACGGACATCGTCGCTGTCACAAGTGACTGTCCACCGTCTCCTCATCAAACAACTCCACCATTGCAAAGTGATAAGAGAGAATAGGCACACATATATGTTCAACCGTCATATCCTCCCAACATACTTCACTTAATTTTCACGTAGATTTGGTTGTGAGTCCATTGAGTTGTCACATGCGTTTTATACCACAACCTCCGTCTTCACACTCGAATGATCCTCTAGATGATATTGTCTTGTGTTCTTCCATTCTGGACTCTACACTTGTTTTGAACAAGGATCAAGCCATCGACGGAGTTGGTGTTGCACAACCAACATGTGTTGTCATTCATGAAGAGTATGACTGGGAGCTAGAGAATCAACACTCGGCAAAGGATGACTCCCTTTTGTCTGAGCCCCCTCCATTATTTCCTGACATCTTTGGTGAACCTGCCATCCATGATTTCGCATGTGTATCTCCGTCTATGGATGCACCCATTGTTGATCATTCGCAAGACACACCGGATGTCATTCCATCATCCGAAAATGGAGAGGACCAACTATTAATTGAAAATCCACTTGAATTTTCATCTGCCTTTTCCTTAAACACACAGAGTAAATTTTTCCACTTCTCATCTACCCCTCTGTTTGATTCATTAGATCATGAGGATGTCGATGAAATCATTGATTTTGTTGATCATAGCTGTCGTGATCTATTGACTCCCGTACTCGATCACGATGATGATTCTATCGCAATTGATTTTTCAAAGCCACCTGTTTATGGTGATCTATCTGTCAACGAATTCAAAACCCCCCAGACTGTCGAGGAACTTTAGCTCGAGTTGATGGTTATATCAGGCCCTCACTGTCCTGAGGTTGGTTTCATTTCTGATTAGGGAATTGTTGAAACACTCGAGGCTCCTCATCACTCATATGTCTACATTGAAGATCAATATCACACACAGATCATGCTTCCTCCACTTGAACTACATGATCCCATCACTCATGCATTGGAGGAATCTTACATTGCAAGCACACATGCATGACACAAGTTGTCTTTGTTTCTTTCATTTGCTTGCATGTCACAGTTAAGAGTATGCATATGCTTCACGGCTGCACGTAGTGTCACACAACACCATGATGAGTCCATGGACTCTATGTCTTGCACTTGCACTCACTTATGTTCCATGGACACTTTTAAACTTGGAGTGTGTTTATCATCATTGTTATATCTTTCTTGTTTGCTGGTTTGCATACTTGTGTTGTTCGCAAACCATGCCTTCACCAACATGGGTCAACCAATGCACCGGTGGTTGCATTGGAAGTATCACTTCACGTGATCAGGGCCATGCACTGTTATCTTAGGAGTAGGAGTAGTGTTTTCTTTTGGTTGTTTGCATGCATGCTTGTTTGCTTACTTACCTCGCATGTTTGTTTGTCTGCTTTCTTGTTTTCTTTCATAGTTATTCCTGCTTTTGCTTTGTTTTGTGTTTGTTTGCTTATTTTGCGCTCGTAGGTTAGTTTTGCATGAAACTATGCGTGACTCTTGAAACAAGCTGGGTAAAGTACAGGAGGCCTTATGAAGCTATCATTACTGGTTATCTGTCATCCTACCTCTGTATGAAGAACTTGTTATCTTCAGTCCATGATGTGTAATGTTTGAAGTGAACCTTGGTGAAAACACAAACGCTTGCGCGCTAACTAGTATCACCTACTCTAGTCGGTTGTTTTTGGGTTAACCCTTATCAACTCAGTCAAGTAGAGTACGGTGAGGGGGAAAACCTTAACAAGCACGTCAGAGGTATATAATAAACTACTTCTCTAAAGGAACAACCTCTTCTGCCTCCGAAATGAATAAGTGCTATGCACAGTTATGAAAATGGAAAAAATGAAAAAAATGAAAAGTGAAAAATTTCAAAATTTCAAAATGAATAAGGAAAAAGAAGAGAAAGGCGTCGTGCGTAGAGAGGTGATGCAAGTAAATCCATCGAGGTACTTACCAGGCTCACTGGTAGCGAAGCCATGCTTGTGTTCCTGCATGACTCCGCGGGGGTACTGTCCAGGCCCACTGGCAGTAGAACAACACCAGAGATGAAACTAAAACATTGATGACTATACTACTTGTGCACCAATATACCCCTCATCCCCAATCGAAACAACTATGTTGGCTTAGCTTGGGATGCATGTCGACCGACCAAGAGCTTGGCAGATGCTACATCTTATAATCAAGCAAGTGTGAAACCAAGATGAACAGAGAACTGAACAATACTTCCGGAGGTGTTAGACTTGATTTTCACGAACAAGGTCTATTCAGAGAGCTGGAGTTCTACCAGTGTGTCGCCAAGTGTTGTAGTAGCTACAACCACCCTCCAAAATTTTTCCCTAGCTTCATTTTGGAGCCTCCCTATCGACCATCCTCAGCAGCATGTATTGCATTGTCAAGCACATAAGCTTCAACTGTTTCATAAAGTCTTGTCAACCTGTGCATGCAAGTTTGTTCCACCTCCTTCACAGGCTGATTTCTAGAACTAGTGTTAGTTACTGGTTGAGCATCTCCCTCTGGGAATTATGCAATTTTGAAGGGGAACCAACCTTCCCTCCAAAAATTGTGCAAACCCAGCTGGGCTCCAGAATTGTGCAGTTATTCTTGACAATCTTCCTCTCAAATATTATGCAATTCATCCCAAGACAGCTGCTCAGCACAAAAATTGTGCAATTCTGGGTAGCAGTCACATGTTGCTCCCAGAAATTGTGCAATCCCTCTAGAACAACTAGCCTAGCAGCTAGCAGAAATTGCGCAAATCTAGCCAGGCACCCTGCTGGGCTCAGAAATTGCGCAATACAGTCAGACAAGCTTCCTTGAGAAAACTGCGAGGTTTGACCCAGGACAGTTGCTCAGCTCAAAAATTGTGCAATACAGTATGACAAGCTTCCTTGAGAAAATTACAAGGTCTGACCCAAGCCAAATACTCAGCTTAGAAATTATTCAATACAGTCAGGCAAGCTTCTTGAGAAAATTGGGAGGTTTGACCTAGGGCAACTGCTCAGCTCAGAAATTGAGTAATACAGTCAGATAGGCTTCCTTGAGAAAATTACGAGGTCCGATCCAGGACAGCTACTCAACCCAGAAATTGCACAATCCTAGGAGACAGTCACCTGTTCCTCCCAGAAATTGTGCAATCCCTCTAGGAAAACCATCTCTGCTCAGCCCATAAACTACGCTGATTTTCATCCCAGGCTCGCAGACTGATGCATGTGCCTTCAGGTTGACCGATTCCCTCTAGGACTGAGAAAAACTTATTTTCATGCATAAACTACTTCTCCCAAGGCATCCCTTGATTCAGGGATCTATTTTTAGCAACTAGAGGTTACATGCAAAGATCATTTCAAAAAATTCTCGCCAAGTGTCATTTTTCCTAGATTTGTGGCATGCGCATCACAACCTTGATTTTATCAAAACTCATCAATCGAATGCTTCAGAGCTCATTCCTCACATTGACCTTGTAGCTCTGACATCCCACATTGCATCTAGGAGTTGTCGACACATTCAACTCAATTGTTTCAGGGTAAGCCCACTTTTCATGTCTCACGCTTTGTTTCTGTCTCTTTTTGTTTTTCGCTTCGTGTGAGTGCTATCTGCTTGATTTCAGTGAGTGCTTGCTATCATTTTTATGTATGTTAGCTTGTAGAAGCACCATTTCTGTTTTCGTTCGCATCTCACTGTTGTCGCATGGATGACACTGTTTTGCACGAATGGTCATCGTTGCGGCGACTCGCTTCGCACACATGCATCCTTTCCCATTTTCTGAATCCTGCACTTGTTGTTTGCATGTATGATCATTCACTCTTATTTGCACTCATCTCATCATGCATTCAGACTTCTCATGTTTTCAGTCACCCATCGACCGATCTGGGCTGCCTTAGCCCAAGCCGTGCCTTGCCCAACTAGCATTGCGCATTCTCTAGAAGCGAAGGCTCTGCCTTCCCTCTAGAAATTGTGCAAGTCTAGCCCAACACTAACCTCCAGGCTTGAATTGCGTAATTCTTGGAGGCAGTGTCTTACTAGCCCCAGAAACTTCGCAATGTAGTTTGCTGGTTTTATGTCACTACTGACTGAAATTATGCATTGTGTAGTTTTAGTCCTCAACAGGCTAGGCTGGATTGTGCATTGCACAATTCCAGTAGTCAGTTAGCCTCCCAAAAGCCCGGACTGTGCCTTTTGCAGTTTTGGCAGTCGGTCTCCCAACCACCTAGTGAAAATTGCACAATCTTCACAGACAATCACATAGGTATGTTGCATGTCAGTCCTCTAATTTGTTTTGGTTTTTGACTGGCAAATTGATTTTCATTAGTGTTGCTATGTCTACAGGTATCATGGGTGTTTGTCTGCCTCTCAACGACACAGGTACAACGACTTCTAGGAGAGCAAAGTCGAAGACACCATTCATAGCACACTTGGGGATGCAATCGATCAAGTGTCTATGAACTTGCCTATCTATGAAGACATCAAGTTGTTCATGGACAAGGATATCAAGATAATATGGCAACAACATTATAGTAAGCAGCACCTTCAGTAGCATCAGAAGGCAGCACACCTACACGTAACAAATGTAAGAGGAAGGCTGTTGACAACACAAAGGCAGAACAAAATTGCAAGCTCAAGAAAATCCACTTGTGATGAAAGCAACTTTGGAGATTGAGGCTATGAGGTGACGATGCGACACGAAGATTGCGCAAAGGAAGAGAGAGAAACAAAGAAGGAGTTGCATGTGCTGAAGCGACAACTTAAGGAAGAACATGAGCTGCACAGATGATAGAATGAATCGCAGCAGGAACAGGTATAGTAGGGGGTGCAACATGCACAGACAGATGAAACTGTGCCTATACGAGTTATAGATCCATCCCAACAGCTGGCACTGGGAAGACAAGGTGAGCAATGTTGTTGATCACATGCAGGGGAATTCAGCAACATGCATGTCATTGTGTACACGCATGCAATCCTACCCATTTGGAACACTCACCGAGGCAAAGAAAAGAAGCAAGTCCGACTGGAGCTGAACATGTACTTCGACAAGTTGATGTGCGTGGTCACTAACACACACTTCGAGATTAGCACCGTCACTATGCAATAGTATGTTGCTGGTCCAACCACACTCAAGATGATGATGTGCATGCTATCAAACGAGTTAGACAGAGGGGCCATATCAATGTACCCAGATGCAATGGAGGCAAGAGTTTGCTTTCAGTAGGATGTCATCATTGAGTGCATGGACACCATCACAGATGACCAAGCTTGGCATTAGTTTGCCATCATTGACCATCACAAGGATGTCAAAGATTTGGTCTCACCACATCGGTCTGAGTGTTAGTGATATATTGCATGGCTTGCTTAAGCCATTTTGTCTCACATGGGTACATGTGCAGATTGTATGTAACACCTTGTCAAGTGGAAGTTCAAGTGTCGATAGTTGAATGTAACAATCATAGAGTAGTTGAAGAGTTATGAGGATAGATGAACAGTCATAAAGGGGAATGTCAAGGGTCACCCCACCCTTTGCTATAAATAGAACCTCATAACTCATTGTAAAGGATTTTGGTCAGCCAAGCTTCCGATAGGAGTATCTTAGAGAGATTTTGGACAATATTGTAATGAGCCTTGGCTTCTCCATTGTGCAGAGCTAGTATATCTCTTTGGAGGAGCAGGCAGCAGTGACTATAATGTTTCGCTGTCAGAACTAGTGGTTGGTCATGGTTGTATTGTATGACTCGAACTTACACTTCTGAATATAACATAGCCAGCATGTTTCATGCATATGTCGTATTGTATTTCAGCTATATTGTTTACTCTAAATGATATATGTATCTGTTTGCTTACACATGCATGTGTATCTATTTTCTGTATATGTATGTATGAATCTTACTGAAATGTTTCATTGGTTTAACCATCACTTTGGATTGCTAGCTTACTTGCCTTCCATGTTGTGATACATCTTTGCTCGTGTGTTCCCTTCTTAACTATGTGCTTTCACAGGTTTCCAAGGGGCACACTCACCTCACCCTCTGTGTGTTAGAATCGCTCATGCACCTTCCTTAACTTGTTGCATATGTCACACCCTTGCTACCAACAGAGACATCTTACTTACCTCTGTGCGAAATCGCGATCAAGGTGATACCGTATGACCCACTGCTGGGACCCCTACACCAAACGGTTTGAGGTCTAATTGGGACTTTTTACTGGGGAGATCCCCTGACATGTTGGCGGGTCCAACACCATCAACATGTTGACAATTAGGTTTCCTAAAGCCTCCATTAGCAATAGACTATTTGATTGAGTTAAAAGACATTAGGGAAAAAAAAGGGATTTTTTTTTTTTTGTGAATGTTTAGGATCTTAACTAAGAGAAGACACATTGATAAGCACATCTCTAAACATTATAAGATATTTAAGTTGTACCATGGATATCACTAAACATAATTGTAATTAGATTTTTAAAGTTAACAAAAGCATTTAAAAAGGAAATATACCCCAAATTTGAGCTTGTTGGGGTAAAAAAATTACACTTTAAAATATACAATTGTGTATGTAAATTCTCTTCTTGGTAATGGAAAATGAAATGTTTATAAAAATTCTATCTTTAAAAATTTAGGGTTAAGATGGATTTATGATATTTTATTTTTATTTTTTGATAATTAACACATTGTTATGATTTAGTTTATCATCGTTTCAAACTTGACATATATATTGTTGTAAGGTTTGAATAATGTCAACATATAAGTCCAAAAATACCATGATCTTTATGCTTGTTGAATTGGCCACATAGGTAGTGGTCCTCCTAATAACATAATGTTTGATTGGTTGTGAGAATATGTATGCTCGCTCAACCCCCCTTTCTTTTAGGGACTACCATGATCTTTATGCTTGTTGAATTGGCCACATAGGTAGTGGTCCTCCTAATAACATAATGTTTGATTGGTTGTGAGAATATGTATGCTCGCTCAACCCCCCTTTCTTTTAGGGACACGATATATGGGTGCTTGTGTGTGAATTTGAGCAATATAATAATATTTAGGATAATAAAGAATTGGATAAGCCATCTTTGACGTCTTGGAATAATCTATACAACTTGAAAATATCCTCTCCTATTTAGTGCTATCTTACATTGAGTATGAGGTTTGATCCACAATAACATGTATGCCCAATATACCATGATTCTTATGCCAATATGGGTTCCACAAAGTTATGGACTGCCTACTAACATAATGGTTAATTGATGATGCCTATACTTGCTTGCTCACACTCCTCACTCACCCCCTACTCGCACAAGTTGTGGGATGTGATGTATCATTGTGTATCACAATGAAAGTGTGCAAAGAGGTAGTGATTTATCCTTCCATTGATGTAATGATTAATTTATTATGGGACACAGTGAAACATATAAGCCCCAACATGTCATGATACTTATGCCAATGAGAAAGTCCATAAAGATAGTGGTCCTTTTATTAATGTAATTGTCGATGGATATGAGGTATGTTGTGTGAGTGTGAGTGTGAATAAGAAACAATGGAATAATAAATAAGATAATAAGCAACTGAATATGCTTGTTACACATCTCATAATAGTTTCTATGACTTTACTCTCTCTCATAATACATGTATCACTTCTGGACGTAATAACTGTAAATCTTTTCTTCCTCCCAACCTATTCTCTCCATCTAGTAATTCGAACTCTTTTTTTCCCTCCTAATCTCTTCTCTTCATTCAATTATTAGAAATTGTTTGTCCTTCCTATTCTCTCCATTAATGAATTATAAGAGCATATCATTTCTCTCGATGTAATAACTAAAACACAGGTAAAGTGGTATAAAAGACAATGAAATGTTGGTTGTAGAGATTGATTATCTCCCCACTTCATAGGTATTATTTTTTAGCCATGTTTGGGAGCGGGGGATAGGTATTATTTTTTAGCCATGTTTGGGAGCGAGGGAAGGGTGTGGGGGTGCTTCCCCCTATTATTGTTACGAGGGGTCCAAGGGGGAAAGGATACTTTTCTAGAGGCCCCCCTGCTAGGGGTTTCAGAGTAGTGCCCCCCAAAGAGAATTTTTTGGGAAAATTTCCATGTAAAATATTATAATTTTGTAGTCAGTCTGGACTATTCAAAATTAGGTCACATATCTAAACATAGAAGCTATATTAGGAGTTTTTTCCCTAGAGGGAAACCCTTTTTTTATGAGGGCAATTTATTGTGACTATGTATTATTGAGAGAATATTAAAATTGAGAGAGAGGAGACTATGAAAGAGTGAAGAATATGTTGTATTGGATGTGTTGCAAGTTGTATCCCTTCATTTCGATGGACATAATAAAAGGAACAATTGACAGTTTTTTTGTGGACATAGCCCAAACTAAGTGAGCCACATATATTGATGTTTTCTTTGTATTCATATAATTATATGCTTTATTTCTATATTCCTTTTGATTTTGTTGCTCCATGGTCTTATTCCTAACACAAAATGCAACTTCTTGGCCATTTCTTTTCTAATTTTTTTATGCTAGAGTCTAGTTAGATTGATGGACGTTCCCTATTGGAAATGAGATGCTAGAATTTTTTATTTTTGACTAACATTATCCGAGGAATATCTTCGTTGCCTCTAATAAATTGATGGCTTTGATTTAATCCTCTAATCACCTCCCTTATCTCCATTAAATCCACTGCTCATGTTTAATCATTTAACATCCATCGTTTGATCCCACCATGATTTTCCCTTTGTTCTATACTGCCTCTCTAGTTGGTTTTTGATGAATTTCTAAACTTCTCTCCATGCTCAAGATTTTAGGACATGCCCAAAGGCCACAAAAAAGCATCTCATTCTGTGAATACTTAGTGAGGGTGTAGATGAGGGCTAAGCAAAGCAAAATCAATCGATACATATCAGTTTTCACCAACTGTGAGTTAGGTGGCTGTGCTAGTATATTTTCGTTTTGCATTATGAGGGATAAGAAAAATCAACAGATACATATCGACGTTCACCAACTGTGAGTTAAGTGGCTATGCTAATATAATTTGGTTTTGCATTATTGGAATGGTGAAATTCACTTGTTGATATTAAGTGTTTTGGTTATACTTATGAATTGGTCTATAACATTGGAATTATTCATTTCAACCCATTTACGAATGTGTAAATTAATCATGTGTTGAATTGACCATTTTCTAATAGCTTAAAATAATGGGAGGGGAAACTGACATATTTCCCTTGAAATCTAATCAAAAGAATTTTTTGGATAGATAGAATTGCATATATTAGATATTAATATTGTGTAATCTTATTGCAATAAGGTATTCAAGGGTGTTGAGTTCATTTAAGCATTAATAAAAACAATTTCATCGCTCCAAAATTGTAATTTAAAAACGTTAATTGAGAGGATTTTAATGATAACAAAGTTAAAAAAGTTGAAAATGTAAAATGTTAAACCTCCTTTATTATTATCAAATATTTTGTGTTGGATTTAACTCACCTAATTTTAGCAAAATATAAAAAAAAATGCATTTAGTTAGCTACTTATCTTTTTTAATAAGATTGTTCTCCATTCTTTTTTTTTGAGAAAATTTGGGTGGATCAATGGATCATCTTGCCTACTAGCTAAACTAGCAAAGCCTAACCCCAAAAACGTCATGGAAAATTTACCGTGTGACCTTCCATTAACAAAGTACCTTAGCAACTAGAACTCGACTAATTAAGCTAACCCTCAATTCTAAAGATTATCCTCCCAATTAACCAAAATAACCCTAAAATATAATTAAAAACTTTACCATGTTACAAACTATTAATAACCCTATAATATAATTAAAAACTTTACCATTTTGCAAGTTATTGATAGAGTTTGGTATGCCATTGAAAATTCTATTGAATTACCGTGACCGTTCATCAATCTAATCTCGAGCTTGACGTGGATTACTCCAATAAATTATCATTTCACATAGTTAAAAAATACACATAAAATGCTTGAGAAGTAAATAGCTTTTGTTTACCAAGAGCCATAACTGATGTTAAATAATTTGATCACATTAAATTTGATGTTAAATAATTAACAATAAGCGAAAACCAATCCGTGTTTCGATTCTGGAAGACTTGGTCTTTGCCTGCTCCACAGCTATCTTGTTGCGTATGTGTGAATTTCTCAACGCAAACAGGGGAGAGCTCCCTGGATGAATCTCTATTTTGAGAGATTCACTGGTGGAGTTCTCTCTGCCTGTGTGCTTCATATTACAACTCTCAAATTTAATGTCCTTTCTGTATTAGGGACACTCGATTACCTATGTAGGCCCTTACAACTCTGTAGCTGCGTGTTCGGACTTCTCAACAAACAGGTCTAGGCCTCCGTTGGAGTTGGGAGTGTCTTTTTGGAGAGATTCGTAGGGGAATTCGGTGGGCCTTGGTGCTGTTTCATGACAAGGCTCTTGTTCAATCAATCAAGGAAAAGGTAGACAGTGCAAGGCATAAGGCGGAGGATGGAATTGGGACGCGGTGCGAGGAATGGCACAAGTTATTCCAAACCACCGTACACATTCATTATAATTATTGTCACAATTTTATCCTCTCACGTATTCCATTGCTTTGGGATTGTCGGGGCTTCCAAGGCCAACAGAACCTCGCAGGTTACATAACAAACCCGAATAAATACCTCACCAGATTGCCATTTCTTTGTCGTTGTTTCTAAATGCTGACAGCAGATGCGTTTATGGTGTTGTTATTACAGCCAAATTGTAGCAGGGCTTGCGTCGTACAGGACTGTAATTGTAAGCTGCCCGCCTTTTGCTCTTTTAAAAATCCGATCTGAATTTTCTAACCCTAACCTGATCTGAATGCATGTCCTTTTCTTTTTGTCTTAAATTCACAGCTCTCGGAATTCGATATGGTAAATACTGTGGCGTTGGATGGACCGGCTGCCCCGGCGAGGAGCCCTGCGACGATCTCGATGCATGCTGCAAACTCCATGACGAATGCGTTGAGAAAAAAGGTTAGGCCGCTCTGTATCTGCAATATCTGCTTGGTCGGTGAACTTTTTAACCGTAATTTACTTGCCGTCGAACGTGCTTAAAAGACTGTGAAATTTATTTGCTCCAGGAGAGGTCGAGGACAGCCTTTGACAAAAGATGAATCTTGAGTTTAGGTTTAGGCCTATGCTTTGACGATGTCCCTTTAGATGTTGCATTGTTTCCTTCCTAAACGCGTCTAGCCTATCTCTAAGCTGTTGAGATGGCATTATATCGATATTTTTCTTCAATTTTAAAATAATACTCTAATAAGGCTACCTGGCAAGACTGCAGAATTAACCTCATCTTTAACTCTGGACAAGATGCTTCCAGAGTAATTATTGAGCATCACCACTTACACCGTTTGACATTTAGATGCACTGCGTCCTCTCAGCTCCGGAGGGGCAAATCTGCCAAGTTTTTCGAGGAAACCAGAGGGATAAACTTGCCTCTTTTTTTAAGAATCAAATCTAGATGGAACTATAACATTACCCTTCTCTGTCTGATCCAGCTAGATTCTTGCGGCTAATTAATGCAAAATTTGTATTGGAATTTGTATAATTCCTCAGGAATTCAGTAAAAACAGCCCTGTTAAAGACAGCTAAATTTGAGTATCTTTTACTAAGAGCTTTTGCACTTCGACTGGGGGCCGTGATTTACAGAGCTGTATATCCAAATTATTATCTCTAATGATGCAGGATAGATTAAAGGAGATTTAGCCCATATAAAATACTAAAACCAGATCGAGGGGTAGTTTAAAAACCAGCAATTAAATACATTGTTTAGGGTTATTCTGCAGACATTGCAGACATTTCTATCTGTAAGTATACATCTTAGAATGAGTTCAGAGTTTATAGTCAACTTGGAAAATGACCATGCAAGGCGAAAGAGTATCTTTTAACTGAGACTTGAGAAAAACTCAAGAGATGACTTTAGATATAAATTAGAATAATAAAGTAACACTAATTTTAAGAATCAAAGCAAAATGAATTCTTTTTCTTGAGTTAAATGTCCTCTATATACGAAAACGAAGATGCAGATTCAATCTGATTCATATTTGACTTGTGAGAGTGATCTGAGCATGACTCAGAGGACCTGACTCAACAAATTTTCTCAAAAAGCAGAATCAAACTGGGGAGCTCACTTGGCCTCAGAATAGTCCAGTTACTCTGGTTAGGTCCAATAGATGAAAAGAAAATAACCATATGTAAGATTGGTTGCAATCAGAGGAACAAGGTGCTTGACAGCCCGGATTGGGGTAGAGGTCTGGGTGGGGGGAGATCAACAAGGTGGTTGACAGCCCCGGCTTGGGGTAGAGGTCTGGGTGGGGGAAAGATCTCTGTGGGCATATGTGTACCTATTATGTTTTTAGATTACCATAACATCCAATAAAGAAGCTAATGTAGTATTTATTTTTCTTTAATGTATTTAAATATCTATAATAATCTAGGTTCATGGGTTTTGGATTGACAGTGAATGGGGCTTAAGGATTGATGGTGAATGGGTCTTTTGTTAAGGCACTTTATGCGAAAAAGTTACTGGTTCAAATTTCTATGTGTATTCACCCCACCAAAAAAACTATAAATAATCTAGTTTAGATTTGTCTTAGCTATTTTATTTACTGGGGTTGCAAAAACATTGAGGTTTGGATCTATTATTTATTTCATTTGGGGCAAATTTCAATGATGATTAAATAGTCCAATGGGGTGCAAAATAATTTAAATTTCGCATTTAGGGTTTTTTTTATCGTCAGGTGTTTAATAAATTTGAGTTAATATGTATCTATGTTAATAAAATAATTATGAAGTATAACATGAAATAACAGGGAGCACAAATTTTAGTCAAATTTAGTTGGACTTATCCTAATAGATATTTCTCTAATAAGTTTTATTTTAAATTCATATACATACGAAAATGATCCCAATTAAAGTTTAATTTGATTTTGACAGGATTCTTTAACAAAGCTTTGTAATGAGGCCTCACAATGCTTAAATATTAAAGAACATAAACATACTAGAACTGCAAGAACACCTTATCAACTTAGAGCCCTTTCATCCAAGCTGATATTTCTTATCAAATCAGAGCAATCCCAAGTTTCGTAAAATGGCTCAGGAGCTGTTGGAATCGTCAATCGACCATTAAGCTTTGTATGATTTAGTCAAACTTTGGTCCGTTTTTCACTGCTTAGTTTGGGTACATAATATTTATTATTTTTTTTTGAGTAGAAATCAGGTCTATTGATGTAATATGCATTTTTTTAATCACCCAGTCTGAAATGGTTCTTAGTTGTTTTAAGTCATTAACAGAATGCTACATAAAAGGGAAACAGTTGAAAAGGAGATTATATAACTTGTTCTACTTGTGAAATGGCCCTTGCGGAACTCTTGAGCATGTGACAACCTTCCAAATTGACCACAGTAGTTGGTTAACGCTTTTGCATGTCAAACCAGAGATCAATCTCAACGAAGTTTCATTGCTTTTGAGTTAATTTTTTAGATTTTTTGCTTCAATGATTATTTTTTAAATCGAAAAGCTGCTTGGACTTGAACCATAAAATACCACAGATTACTGTTGTCAGTTAAATGTTCGCTGCTGATTTTTCGTATATGCTTGAAGATCACATTGCACTTTGTTTTGGTATATGCAGTTATATAAATTTTCTTAGCTTTTATTGTGGAAGTGAAATATAATGACAATTATGTGCACTTAAGTAATGCAGGGATGATGAATGTGAAATGCCATGAAAAGTTCAAGAAGTGTATCAAAAAGGTTCAGAAGTCTGGAAAGCCTGGATTTTCTGAGCAGTGCTCCTATGACGTAGCAGTCCCGACCATGACTCAGGGCATGGATATGGCCATTATGTTTAGCCAGTTTAACAGTCCTAGCCATGAATTATAAGGAATCATTCAAGATAAGGATGCAGGGTATTCTTTGCTTCAGGTTGTGAATTGTGAGGATATTTGGAGTCAAGGCTTTAGAATATTAACCAGTGAAAGCGTGTATCTACGAATCCTGAAAACCATTAATGTTATTCAAGCTAGAGGAAGATGGCTGACCTCTTTATCAGAGATCACATTAGATTCGTCTAATCATGTTCAAATGACATGATTCCAAATTTCAGTTCAGATAGTCTAGGGCGCCCACAGATATTTCAAGGTATCTCTTCCCTCTCCAGTATGGATTCTGAATTTTGTTCGGACTTTGAAGTATGCTATGTTTAACTGCAAGTGACCTCTCATTAAGGTACCATTCCTGAAATATTGATCTCATTCAATTTCTATCTTGTCAATAAACAAATATATGCTTGCTACCTTGAAGCATATAATTGAAAATGGTACTATGTTGTGTTGTAAACAAATGCCATTGAAAATAATTATCTTCTTCTAGCAACTATTTAGTGCGGGCCTTTGTGGATAAAATGAGTTGTCCTTGCTAACTATTAATAAAAGCAAGAAAAGAAACAATCCATGTTGTATTAAGTTAAACTCAAATTTAGAGCCACAAACATTCTTATCCAAATATTTGGATGCTAAGTAATAGGATGAAAAGTTCTAGTTTAATGGATCTGCTCTGGTTTGTGTTTCTTATTCACTTTGTAGAGACAATTGATGGTTGTTTTCCAATATTGTGTAAGAGGTTTTAGAATTATAACCAATTGCCCCTTTTATATAAGGGGGCTGACCTTTAATTTTCCGAAAAGAAGCTTTATATCCTTTTTATTACTTGAAAAAGACCAAAGATATACTTTTCGTACTATGCATGTGCATAAAATCCATCCACATACAAAAAAAAAGTTAAACTCGACCTTATCAGAGTCTCAGATACTGCTAACATATTTCCTATCACCCTTCTAGGTGATATCTTGTTACATGATCTGTTTGCATAAGAAGGAATTTGTTTGCCTAATGGAAATTCCGTCTCCGTATTCAGAAATCTGGAGACAGAAGAGGGTAAAAGGCAGTCATTGAAAGATTCTGCGAAGAGGCTGATCCAGAGCTGCCTTAATAGCACACCATCTTCAATTATGCAGAAGTTGCATCCGCAGCCCTTTCCGATAACTAAAGGGGATTGACCTTTTAACCAAAAGGAGTATAATGGTCACCCAAAAGGAGCAATCGGAGCTTGACCAACAGGAGAAAGGATTACTAATCAAAGGTAGGAGAAAGGATTACTTTTCCATCACTCCCTACTTGCTTGTTTGTTGAGGAATAACGCTTATTCGTGATGAATTGTTAAGGTGTTATAAGGACAATTAGAACAATGCACAAAAATATCACATAATAAAACATTTGGATGTGGGTAGTTTAATACCATTGCTATAGTTGAGTTCAACCCTAGTTGGACAGTGTGACAAGTGGATAGCTGCACGATGCATGTACATGTATTAAATTAGGCAAGAACCTAATATGAGTGTCGTTCTGACCTTTGCCTCCGCAAGGATATATAGTCCTACGTACACCCAATATTCCATGGAACTGATCCCACTAACCCTAATATACCTCATTAATGTTTATTGGGGTAACTGCATGAGAAATAGACAGTAGATTATAAGAATACCTTTGAGGCTAAACAGAAATTGTACAAGTTTTGGCTTTACATACAACTTACTGCTTATTTGTCATTAGATTATAAGAATACCTTTGAGGCTAAACATAAATTGTACAAGTTTTGGCTTTACACACAACTTACTGCTTATTTGTCATTAGATTATAAGAATACCTTTGAGGCTAAACATAAATTGTACAAGTTTTGGCTTTACACACAACTTATTGCTTGGTCTTCGTTTCTGCAAAAAATTGCTATGAATCTACTACGAGGCCAATTCGCTCTCTAATTGTAGGCTTCTTCACGAGATACCCCTTTTCTGGACTTCCCAAAGTAAAGCTTCTTTACGAGATACCCTTTTTCTGGACTTCCCGAAGTAAGGCTTCTTTACGAGATACCCCTTTTTTGGACTTCCAAAGTTGATTATGACTTTTCTTTATATATTACAATGTGGACTTCTATAAAAAGTTTAGCAGTAGTCTAATGGGCCTTTTTTTGACAAGTTTTCTGGCCAATATTCCCTGAAAAGTGGAATCTGGTTAGAAATTGAAAAATTCAAAACTTTAAGTTGTTGAGTCTGCACGATCTGAGTGTCCCATAGGTTTTCCAGGACTAAATCCATTTCTGCTTTTCAAAAATGCAATTAACACAATGAAATAATGTCATCTCACTATGAATCGAGTCACCAGATTCTAGCAAGAAACAAAAATCTCCTCATTAGATTGCTCCAAAGTTTTATTCTTCCATGTATCCTCTTCAACCAATGGATTTCACATGCTTGAAAATACGGCAAAAGGAATTGTAATCCTATCAAACACAGTTTCGTCTGATATATAAGATAAAGTTTCTTCCCTTCCCACATATAATCGAGGATTCTTTCGAAGATGTAGCGATTTCATGGTTACAATTATAAGATGTAGGGGAAAATAACACCGCATCAACTTATGTCAATTACATGGCTCGTATATCTGGACCAACGTTTTCCTTTGCCTAAAAGCTTCAAATATAAGCATAAAAAATCAAACTCGATGTCGCAGCAAAATACACATTAGCTTTGGGGATATACGCTCTTGTTCTTGCTACTTTGCAGAAGGCTCACAGGTTATCACGAAAGTGTCCAATCTGTCCCCATAATAAACTGATCTGCCGAGGGAATCTATATGGTTTTGTAGGCAAATCTTTTATAACACATTTTGCACGTGCGAAAAAGGAAATTAACTGCGCGTATTAGTGCAACATGCACAATGGCATTAATCATTCAAGAAATATGTATCATAGCCAATTGCAACACGAATACATAATACAGTTATGTTCTGATCTGCTTATGGAACAGACTTGTAGTGAAATTGATCAAATGAGCACATTGTAAAACTAATGACAGCAACAATAAAAATTATCTTTCAATCAATATACAAAACATAATCCCGCCACATATTTTTAAAAATACATTGCTTATTTCGCTCAGATTTGCATCATAGTTTTTAAAACCGGTCTAGTTGAACCAGAAATCGGTCAAACTGGCTGGTTAGCTCCTTGAGAGATCAAACTGACCCAACAAATCTGATTTGTTGGATGGTCAGGACCAATTGGGTACCAAACCGGCTGGTTTGGCTGATTTTTGTAAAAAACCGGCTAGTTAGGAAGCCACATGGTTGGGCATATTGATGGGACTCCTAGGTGGTTTTAAGCAAACCATGGTAGGTTCCCTTCTAAATCTGCCCCCCCAAGCTTATAAAATGATGGGTAAGCTCCTATTTGCCTCACACATTTGATTTTTAGTGTTTGTGTGCAAATGAAAGCTTGGATAGTTCTATAACAACATTGAGTTTTGGAGCAGCAACAACAAGTTTGAAGGTTCTTTGCCATCTTGGAGCTAGTTTGGAGCTGTCTAGTGGAGTGGGGGGTGTTGATCTCAATGCATATTTGGTAGTTGAACCAAGAGCTAAAGTGAACCAACAAGACCAAGCATGGCACATGGTGACTCATGAGGGAAGCAATAGTCGTGCAACGCGACAAACTTGTGCTTCTAGCTCTGCTAGGCCTAGTGATGTCGCTCATGCTACTACTAGCACTGCTATTGAGGCTGGAGAGGAGTTTGAGGAGTCCTCAAAATCTGAGCTAGATGATGTTTATGTAGCTCCTGGTGATGATCCCATGTGTAGTAGTGGTAATGAGTTTGATGAGTGATCATGTCGATCAGTGATTTGTAGTAGGCTATTGGCCTAGTAGCTTGAGTTGTAGCATTGTTTTTGGACTCGGGAGGGCATTTAGAGCCTCATTTGTAGCATTGTTTTGGGACTCTATAGGCCATTTAGAGCCTCACTAGTTATGTATTTTGTCAATGATATCATTGATATGTGTTGCACTCAGTGCCATTTTGATATATATATCGATGAGAAGACTTTCCATATTTTATCTCTAATGGTTTGTAAATTAAAAATCTATATATATATATATATATATTTATATATATATATATATATATTAAATTAATTATTTTATGTATTTTTTCCAATTATGGTTTATTTAATCCAGTTCGATCCGGTTCTAGATTGAATCACGGTTAGATAGGTGGCTTGTTCGAAATCCGGTTTTGGTTTTTAAAACTATGATTTGCACACAATAAAAATGAGCGAGACCTGAGCCTTAGTACTCACAGGGCTCGGGCGTTAAACCACAACGACATATATGCAATAGAACCACCGTGATCAAGTTAAAGGCCCCGATACTTCCTCTTTCTCTTAAGCCGCGGGGCTAGCTGTTTAGGTATCAGAAGGGATGGGGAACCCAAACCTAGTAGGCCAAGTGATTGGGCGCCATAACCAAGCGCGTAAGCATGGGAGATCTGGGTTGTTGATGGATGAGCATCCATGGCTGTTGGATGGCCTCAAAGGTTTGGTATGTCAACAATTTTAAGTGGAGTGCCAAGGCAAATTCCCAGGGTCAAAGTTCTGAGATGATGATAGTGGGGCCTGTTGAATGCCAAAATGATGAAGGCAACCTTGGCCAAATAATACGTGAAACCCCTCAGCGGGATCCACGCTTACATGCAGTACAACATGGAGGATGTGACGAGGGATGGCATTTCCTTATGGTTGGGGCGATGATGTCACCCTGGACCCATGACCATGGAGATTTAGGATGCAGGGCATGGTTGAATGTCTGAGATTTAAGTCCCCGAGTGACTTGTCGTGAGGGACCCATTGGTGAGGTCAAGTGCAATGTGGTGTGGAGTTCCCTTGCTAGACAAAGGGGAGTTGCGATGTGAGGCGAAATTGCAATGCCATGTGAGCCTTGGAGGTTATCCTCGGAAGTTTGGCAGGGATTAGTGTGGAGACTCATCGAGGTTCATTACAACTGGGTGACGTTTCTGTAGGGGGGCTTGCACCTTTATATACCCAATGTAATTTTCTAATATCTACATATATCGCTATGGTTGGTTCATGTCAACCATAAGAGTTGCGATTAGTTCGAGACTAGGTATGAGCAGATCAACAATTGTCACTTGGCATGACATGGTTTGTGATTTGGCAACCATGTGGGCACCACACGGGCACCAAGTGACCAAGTGGTAGGTTGAGTTGACGTGGCTCAATATGATTGGCCAAGACTTAATTCACCATATCTCTCAGTCTTATGTTGTTGGAATGGTCTCTATGAGACAAACACAATGATGCCATCGATGACTAGATTTGAGAAAGTCAGAAAATTTTAAAAAGTTAGACCCCATCTCCATAACTCAACATTGGGGGTCAGGTCATCACAATAACTACCTCCTTCTAACCTTTGTTTTTGGGTTGGTATTAGTAAGGGGTATGTTACAAAGTGGTATCATAGCTTCCAGATTCAACACTTGGATTAAAAGGGCATTGTCGCAGAACTAATAAGCGAGGGTTCGACATGGGACTTTGGGAGATCCAGTGAGGCCTTAAAGCCTCATGTAGAGCATTAGAACTATGGCTGTTTACGTATTGATAATGTGTGTTGCTTGGTATATTTTATTGTGATAATTGCATGTGGTATAATATTGATGATTTATGTGATTTATTGATGCTAATGCACTATTTGAGGTGTAATGTCGCAGTTAGTTTTGCAACAACAAATTTCCATCAACAAGCCAAAGTGATGGTGTTTATTATGCAGTTGATTTTTGTTAAAATATAACAATTATGTGTGTGTGACAACACATAAAAGACACTAAGGCTCAAAGAGATAAAGTTTAAGGACCATGTGAACAACAAAGGGTGGTATAATGTAGAAACAACAGAGCAAGGAAAGAATAGTAAAATGGTTTAGTATAGCTCTGACCAATCACAACATCGACATGAAGAGGAAAGATCAATTGAACAACAAGGAGGGGTAGACTCTCCTGATTGGATGGACACGTTGAGAAGTCTGAGAATAGAAATAAGGAGCTGTAAAGCTGATAATGAGAGGCTTGTCAGAGCACAAGAAAAGCAAGCTAAAGTCAATGTAGTCATACTGCAAAGCTTATTAGACTTGCAAAGGTAGAGGCAACATGAGTTGGGAATTAGCCATGGAGGCATGTGAAGCCCATTGGGGCAGGGAGAAAGAAATAATGGGGCAAATGAGCGCAGATCTAGAAAAAGACATCGATTGTATAGTAAAGACACTGGAAAGGAGGCATTCTATTAAGTACCCCAAAAGGAAACTCAAGCACCCATGAGTAGCAGTATGAGGACACTCATAGAAGGCCACATTGTCATCATTATCATCATCATCATGGAAGGAGAAGGGAAAGAGAATATATACTAGAGGAGTTTAGAAAGGCAAAGCCTCCTACCTTTGATGGCGAACTGAGGAAATCAGAGGATGCTGAAGCGTGGCTGACGGTTTGAAAAAGTTATTCTGAATCCACGATTATTCATAAAATACAAAGGCAAAGGTAACTACTTTCAGCCTAAGAGGCAAGGTTGATATATGGTGGGACGATCTAAAAAATGTAAAGGGCATAAGGGAAGAAGAACTGTCTTGGAGGGAGTTTGAGGAGTATTTTGGAAGCAAATATCTATTTGAGAGATACTTTGATAGCAAGGTGAAGAAGATCTATGAGCTTAGATTGGGGCAAATGAAAGATGATGAGTACACCACCAAATTCCTAGAGCTGCTAAGGTACGTTCCCTACCTTAAGGAGGAGAAAGCAAAGATTTAGAAATATGTTAGTGGACTGTCACAATCTTTCAAGGATAAAATTGAATTTGATGAGCCCAAGACATTGGAGGACGCATTTGGAAATTGAAGCATTGCTATGAGTAGTTTAGGCTCAAGCTTGAATATAAATCATATTGGAAATCCAAGGGCAATGCTAAGTTCAAAGAGAAAAGGCAAAAGGAACCTAAGGGAGCAAGTGCAACCCTTGTTAACCAAGAAAACCAATAGAAGTCCAATGCTACCAACAGAGGCTATTTTATTCAAGTTGAAGCCAAAAGTTATCTAAAGGGTCCATATAAGTGTTGGAATTGTGGAGAAAAGCACCTAACGAAAGTTTCCCACAACACAAGCATGTTGGCCCAAAATCATACAATGCACAAGAGATAGAGACAATCAATGACATAGCTCAAAGTATACCCTGAATTTATGCAACAACGAATAATCACCAAGTTGATCATCAAACAACAGTTATAGAGATGGAAGGTATGCTCTGTGACCAAAACATTTCGATTTTGATTGATCATGGTTCAAATTTTAGTTACATCAGTCCCACTGTTGTAGAGAGATGTGCACTAAAGAAGGAAGCACATGATGAGTCTTAGCTAGTTCAATTGGCCATAATACATAAAGAACGGTTGAATATTGGGTGAAGGCTTGCCCAATCGAATTAAATGGGATTTTGACAACTGCAAACCTCAACATATTGTCATTGGGAGCATATAGCATATTGCTTGGCATGGACTGGTTATATGTGCACCGAACCAAGGTTGACTGCGTTGAGAAGACCATCAAAGGCCTAGATGAAGCCAGAAAGCATAGAATTTGCATGAAAAGAAAAAACCCACTTTGGTGAGATTGATTTTAGCTATGCAAGCCAAAAGAAGTCGCATAAAAGGATGTCTTTTGTTTGTTGTGCAAATATCCAACAACGTTGAAGTTAATTGCCACACTTAGAATAATGTCAATGATATCATAAGGAAATACCTTGTTTTACAACCGTTTTTAGATGTATTCCTTGAAGAAATTCCCAGTTTGCCTCCTCATCAAGATGTCAACTTTTCAATTGAATTAGTACTAGGGGCAACTCCAACATCCAAAGTTCTGTATAGGACGAGCACTCTAGAATTAATTGAGCTGAAGTTACAACTCAAGGAGATGCTAGACAAGGGCTACATAAAGCCAAGTGTGTCTCCACAGGGAGCACTAGTTTTGTTTGTTAAGAAGAAGGATGGCACATTCAGGTTGTGCATTGATTACATGCGACTAAACAAGGGGATCATCAAGAATAAGTATCCATTGCCATAAATTGATGATCTATTTGATTAGTTAAGGGGAGCAACAATCTTCTCCAAAATTGATCTGAGATCAAGCTATCATTAGGTGCATATAAAGGATGAGGATATCCATAAAAAATCCTTTAGAACAAGGTATGGCCATTATGAATTCATGGTAGTGCCCTTTGGGCTTACCAATGCACTTGCAAATTTTATGTGCTTTGTGAACAATGTGCTGCGCCCTTATTTGGATAAGTTTGTCATAGCCTTCGTTGATGTCATTTTGGTCTATTCAAAGACCAAGGAGGAGCATGAAGAACATCTGACCGCAGTACTACAATTGCTAAGAGAGCATAAGATTTATGCAAAGCTCAGTAAGTGCAATTTCTTTCAGTCACAAATTCATTATTTGGGATACATTGTCTCAAGAGAGGGAGTAACAGTTGATCTCGAGAAGGTCAAGGCTATCATGGAATGGCCAACGCTTAGAAATGTGGTTGAAGTTAGGTCCTTCATGCGACTAGTAAGCTATTACAGGAGTTTTATTAAGATTTTCTCCAAGATTATTTGTCTAATTACTACTTTGCAAAAGAAAGGAAAGAGGTTTAAATGGACAACTAATTGCGCCGCAAGCTTCAATTAGCCTAAGTAGTTGTTAACTAACACACCAGTACTAAGAATAGTAGATCATGAAATGAATTTCATCGTATGCATGAATGCCTACAAGGGGGGACTTGGTGGAGTCTTGATGTCGGTAGGCCAAGTGGTTTGTTATGAATCACAAAAGCTAAATGAGCATTAGTAGACTTATGTAGCTCATGATTTGGAATTGGCTTCCATCATCCATGTGTTGAAGATTTGGAGACACTACCTTCTTGGTGGAAAATTCACTTTAATGATTGAGATGCATTGGTTGAACGAATTTGACTGCGAAATCAAATATATAAAAGAGAAGGAGAACAAAGTGGTTGATGCACTTAGCAGGAGAGTGCAACTACATCATATTTCAGCTATAAGTTCCTACATAATTGATCTTGAAGAGAAAATTAAAAATGTTGGACAAGATGAAAAGTATCACCAATTAAAAGAAGCTACAACAAGGCTCTCAAGGTTATGGAGGTAAGGAACATTTCCTTATAAAATAACAAA
The DNA here is from genome assembly GCA_000404065.3 of Pinus taeda. Taxonomy (NCBI): domain Eukaryota; kingdom Viridiplantae; phylum Streptophyta; class Pinopsida; order Pinales; family Pinaceae; genus Pinus; species Pinus taeda. The sequence continues at coordinate 17,602 of APFE030486882.1, read as the reverse complement.
ATTAATGTCCCAAATAATAGCGACTTGTAGAAACCCATATTAAAGGAGTTTCATGCCAAGCTGTACTCTGTCCATGCATTTTACCAAAAGATGCTGATGACCATCAAGAAATTTTATTTTTGGCCCGAATTAAAAGGGAGGTGGCAGATTTCATCTCCAAGTGCATAACGTGCCAACAAGTAAAAGTTGAGTGCAAGCACCCAATTGGTTTATTGCAACCCATTCCCATTTTGGAATGGAAGTTTGGAAACCAAACCACTACAACCAAAACATATATATATATTATATATATATATATATATATATATATATATATATATATATAGTACTCATAGGGCCGAGACGTTAAACTGCAACGTCTTACATGCAATAGAACCACCTTGATCAAGTTCTGAGGGCGGAAAGGCATTGATACTTCACCTTTCACTTAAGCCGCGAGGTTGGCAGTTTAGGGACCAAAAGGGCTAGGGAACCCAAACCTAGTAGGCCAAGTGATAGGCGTGTGTAAGCATGGGAGGCCTAGGCCATCGATGAATGAGCATCCATGGCTGTTGAATGACCCCAGAGGTTTGGTACCATAGAGGTTTTAAGTGGAGCACCAAGGAAAATTCCCATGGTCAAACCTCCATAATGATGTGGTAGTGGGGCCTATTGAATGCCCAAAATGATAAAGGTAACCCAGACCAAATAATATGTGAAACCCCTCGGTTTAGATCCATGGTTACGTGGAGTATGACATGGAGGGTGTGACGAGGGATGGTATTGCCCGACGGTTGGGGCTGGTGACATCACCCCAGACCTCAGACCTCAAAGATTTTAGATGTAGGTTATGGTAGAACACCCAAGATTTAAGTCTCAGGATGACCTGTCGTGAGGGACCCATTGCCGAGGACCAACATCGCGTGGCGTGGACGAGTTTGCTTGGTAGTTAAAGGAGAGTTGTGCTGTGAGGCAAAATTGCAATGCCATGTGAGTTTGGGAGGTTCTCCCTAGAAGTTCGATAGAGAGTAGTGTGGAGTCTCACTGGGGTTCATTTCGGTGAGGTGACATGGTTGTAGGGGGGCTGCACCTGTATACACCCAATGTAATTGTCTAATATCTACATATATAGCTATGGTTAGTCTGTGTCAACCATAAGAGTTGTGATTATTTTGTGACCAAGTATGAGTGGGTTGGCATATGCCACTTGGAATGGCATGGTATGTGATTTTCCAACAACGTAAGTGCCATATGGGGACCACGCGGGCGCCAAGTGGTAAGTTGATTTGACGTGGCTCAATATGATTGGCCAAGACTTAATTGACCATATCTCTCAATCCAAGAGTTAGATTTGGATAAGTCTTTTATCATTGGAAAGGTCTCGACAAGATGAACACAACGATGTCATTAGTGACTAGATTTGAGAAAGTCGAAAAAGGTCGAAAAGTTAGGCCCCATCTCCATAACTGAACCTTGGGGGTTAGGACATCGCAATAACTACCTCCATCTAACCTTTGTTTTTGGGCTAGGATTAGTAGGAGGTATGTTACGTCTTTATCACCCTTATGAGCTAGATCACCTTCCTTGAATTTTATTTACCTTATTCTAGGAGTATAACTTCTTAGGGTTGTCTAGTGTAGTTTCTCTTTTGCTTTTCTCTCTCCTCCTTTAATGTTTTGGCCACCGGTTTGGTTTACTATGACCCTATGTAGCACTCCTTTGGGGTATTTTCTTATTCTATGGGTTTTGTTTAGGGCTGGAGCCCTTGATTACGTCCGTAGTTATTTGAGATGCTTCATTATGGGTTCTTATTGATCCAAATGTATTTGAATTTAGTATTGAAGGCACTGTGTGAACTTTGAATTTCTTGGTAGTGCTTCCACTTTGCATTGCAATGAATAAGATATATAACTTGTATTTGGGTAATTTCTTGCAGTATGATTTAAAGCTTCGTGGTATGAGGTCAAATCACATAGTTTGATTTTCCCAATCATCCTTTCTAATGATTAGTCTAATGTTGACCTATACCTAGGAATCATTCCTTTCCCTATTTATATGGTTTTATCTCTTTTGCAAGAATGTTCAATTATGATCTCTCTCTTTCATCATCTTATAGATACCAGTCAAATTAGCATCAAATATTTAATCTGCCTTCCTAATGTCTTTTCCATGCTCATGGGTTGGTTGTTATTTGTATTTTGCAACACCTCTAAATGGACCTCTCATTGTTGGTTTGGTTGTAACCTTGAAGTTTGTTGCTTCAACCTATGACGTCTTCATAGGTTTATCATATCATACTTTGAATGCTTCAACTTCACCTCAAGGGAAGTTCAAGCATAGCAAGGGAGGTATCAAACCTTTTGAGGAAATTTTCGATTATCATTCAAACACTTAATTGTTACATTATTATGTGTGGTGGATATAGTGTTATATACTGCATTGTATAGGAGATTGAGCACAACTCTATTTTGGAGGGAGACTGGGCTTCATGGGGTTTTCTTAGAGGTGAACACACTATTATACTTTGTCACAACCCATCTAGTGCAAGAATGTTCAACACCTACAACTACTCCCAATTGAGTTCGTTCTTTCATTTTTCTTTCAACACTACAATTAATTAGCTCATCGAAATGAATTGTAGTGAATAAACCATATGTTATTTACTTTAATTTGTTACTTCATTATTATCACTTGATTATTGTTGAGACCTAATTAATGTACCCTAATCAACCTACAACTCTAGATTAAAATGATAAACTCTAAACTCTAATTAATATACTGACATTCATCCATTCTTTTATTTCCTTTTCCTTTCTTGTTTTGGCCTTAAAATTGCAGCAAACAATGAGCTTGAAGGTTTCGAGTCTCCCCTTGAGTGGGCCCTACCTAAGGGAGCTTAGAGCTTTCGGGAAAACTCTCTTACAACTAAACTACAATATCTTTGTATTCTAGAAATTGAAGACATCAGAAAGTCGAAAATGTAACTACTTTTATTTTCTTAATGAAAGATAGTTGTTTTTTTCTCGTGAAAAAAACTAAACTACAATATCTTTATTCAATTGCTCAGATAAAATCACATCACCAACAACTTTCTATAGCTCTTGGTCATCAGACTTATAAATTAATCAAATGCCCAAAATGGAAATTCAAAAAAGAAAAAAATAAGGGTTTATTATAGTGTCCCTTTTCTTTTTAAATATTCATTTATCTTGTGATTAATAAAATTCAATAGTTACGGTTTATATATATGTGTGTACTCATTATCTCTAAAAAGGGCCCTAGGTAAACCAATTAACCAAATTTCTTATTGTTGGGGGTGGTTTTCTACCCTATCCTCTTACCCAAGTGTTGCATCCATTGAGGACCTATTAATCCTTTAGTTGTTGGTTCTAGTTTTAAATATTAATAGATCTCAAAGCACTTGATCTATCCCTAAGTGATTTGTTACCCACGATCTAGCTTCTTCCATAAACTTGGCAAACAAGCTCCCTTACTTCCGCCGGCGCCCCCCCTTTGGTTCTCTTGATTTTAGTTCTCGTGTTTGAGCCAAAAAGGTGCTCCCTCCTTATGATGCATAGTTCAAATCCTTGAACCTTCTATTTTTGTAAAATTATTAATGCCTATGAACTCAAACCAAATTATTTATTCAAAAACACTTTTAGTCACCAATTATTCACATCCTTTTGAAATTAAGCCAAATTTCATTCAATAATTAAACATATGCTCGAAACATTCAATTGGTCATTAGAAAATAGAATTTTTTAAGAAGGCCTTATGTTTATTGGACATCCTTTTGAAATTAAACCAAATTTCATTCAATAATTAAACATATGCTAGAAACATTCAATTGGTCATTAGAAAATAGAATTTTTAAAAAAGGTTTTATGTTTATAGGAGAATCTAGTAACTATAACATGGAAAAATATAGAAAATAGATGGTGACTAGATGAAGATTCAAGGGCCCATCACTTGAGCCATCTCTTTTCCTTTAAATTTGAAAACCAAGTTGCCACATCTCAATTAGGGCTTGAAACCCTCCATGATGCAAAATGATCCACATTCCCTATACAGTACTCTTGAAACAAATGGCTCTTCCATGAGACCTCAATGAAGGGTATCTACCAAACTACCAAGAGATATCCAATGTCCAAAGGGAGGACACAAAATAAGCAAACAATTGACGTCAACCATCCATTGAGTAAGCCATCACAACTATGTATATCCATCATAAACAATCTCTCATGTTGAAATCCATCTCAAACCATCCAATCGCTGAGCATACATCATAGAACCCTAAATGTCATGAAGAATATAGAAACATAATGTGAATACTTAGAGTAACTTGAAACTATAATAGCAACCTTGAGTTTTTTTAAATGGAGGATGTTTATTGATTTTCTTGGAGCCAAAATTGAGCTTGAATGAAGAACCATTTCAATGTGAATGTAATAACTTTGAGCATGACTAAGGACCTTCAATCGAATGAGTTGGTTCAATTTGTATCGCTGGAAATTGACCAACAAATTTCTTGAAGTGTTCATCCAATCGAATGCACCACAAAATTAGGGAAAATCATGTTAAATAATTATCGCATGCTTTTCAAATGAATAAGGATGCAACTGTGCACTTATTAAAGAAATAAGTGCATTCAGAAATTGATTTTTATTCTTGTATTTTGAGGTTATACGTTATCTTTTGAGTGATTTGGAGTGCATAATTAATTGGTCTTTCCTCTAATGCCACAAGTGGACAAAAGTGGTGTTATAACAAAGTCAACCAAGAGGTCATATTGAATGAATTCACACTATAAAGAAAGTGAACCAAGGGATTGATAAGATGTTAGTTGTAGGGCTATTTTTTTGCCATATGAATTTGAATGTATAAGTGCCATTGTTTTCCAAAATAAGAAAACTAGTGGTATTTTTGTATGTGTGGACTTTTGTGGATTGAATGAAGGCTATATTCATAATAGTTTCTTGATAGAATTCAATAATGAGATATCATGTAAGTTTCTAGGAAATGAAGCTTCCTCTTTCACCTAGGGATTCTTTAAAGTTTAGATATCATCAAATTTACATGTCAAAGGAGGATAATAAGAAGAGAACCTTTGCGACATAATGTGGATATTTCACATACAAAGTTATGGCATTTTGCCTAAAATATGGCCTTATAGTGTTCTATCACATCATTGTTGCTATGTTCATGATTATATGCACAAGTTTCTAGAAGTTTTTCTTGATGATTAGAATATATATAGTTTATTTAAGAATCATTTTACTTTGTTAAGGGTAATGTTTTAGTGGCACAAGAACATGCAGCTCTCCTTGAATATCAAGAAATTTATTTTGTACACTCCATACTGTTTCTTGGGCATATTGTTAGAAAGGAAGGTTTATTAGGAGACTCTGTATGAAAAATATTTTTATTATGGATTTCATCCCACTAAAGAATGTTTTGATGTTGTGAATGACACTTGGACATGCAACCTATTATAAATAGTGATTTGAAATGGGTTTATATGTAAATTTCCATCTATTTTGGTACTTTCTAGTTGGAATATTGGAGCTACTGGCTTGTAATGCCCATCTTAGGGGCATGCCATGTTCTAGTGATTTGAGGTATAGAAAATTTCAAAGGTTGTTTTAGGAATTTATTGGATCAAAAATTTGTGAACAAAGTTCCCAAACTCTTGATGTTTTTTTCTACATATCAAGATATTACTAATGACACAAGATCAACTCAGCCAAGCTTCATATGATGAAGTTATGTCTATTGCAACATGACCTATCTTGTTGACCACCATCGTATTGAGTGGATGCTAAGATATCTCCCATTATTCACACATGTTTAATTTTAAGGCATATAAAACATTTAACTCTAACTCGAGATGACTATAAGGCCATTGGTAAATACTAGGTGACTTGTAAAGGAACGGGATACATTATTGTTGTATTAATTATTGTTCTATAATTTAGAAGAGGAAGAGAATGGGAATTTGGAGTAGAACATATAAAGTAGATGACCTTTTAGCAACCACATATGCTACAATGTCAATGTGAATTCCACAATATTCATATTCCTTTGCATTTTCTGTTTCATATCTAATAAGAAAAGGGCAAGGTATAGTCCTCACTTTTTTGGATGTGTTTTCCCATATTTGGTTTACTCGGGTACATAATTCTATTTATTGTGTGGATGATGCATAGTATTTTTTAAATCTTTCTATCATTTTTAGTCTCATCTTATTTCAATGTTTTGTACACTAAGCTAGATGAACTTTCTGTTAGAATATCCATGTTAATGTACAAGTTGTATTGGTATCATAGCAATTTTCTTTGGGCTTTATGTGGGGAAATATAATATCAGGGAATTGGCATAAGAAACAAATATCAAAACCCTAGCCATGAAGGATGAGTACAATAACAATTCCAACAATGATTTAGAGGAGATATTTTCAAATTTGGAAGTACAAGTTGTCGGAATCTCTTGCAACATGATGATCCTCATGGTAGCTTTAGAGAGAAAGTTTGGACCTTTTGTGGAGTTTGGTAGCTTTAATTTAGAAGTTAGCTTAGATGAGAAATATTGAGACAATGAAGATCCATAAAAGGAGTTGAAAAAGGAACCAATAAAGAGAGACCAAGCTCCAACATCACTTCTTCCCACTCTCTATTTAACGCTGAAGGGAAAGTGAACATCAAAACCTGTCAAGGTGATATTGATGATGTTAAATTGAATCAATAGTTGCAATAATTAGAAATCTATTTCAATTTTTATAGCATAGGAGGAGAAAAATGTACCATTTCCCAAACCAAAGTTAGAGGGCCATGCTCAAAATTAGTGGGAAATCTAGATTTTTATGCTTAGGCTAGAGCGTTATCCCCAAGTAACTAAGAAATAAGTGTTTAAATCCCTCATTAAGTCCTAATTCCGTATCCACTGGTATTACTTTATGTAGTAGTGGTAGAGTGTACAAGAGTACGCAATTGAGTTTAGAAAACAAGAGATTATGTTTAATATATCTCCCAAGTTTTTTAATGTATGCCTCAAATATTTGGATGGTATCCACAATCATCTGAGGAGGAAAGTGATTCTTTTTAAACCTATGATTGGTAATCATGCATGTGTTAAGAACAATGACTTGAGAATATTGATAAGAAGAAATGGAAACTAAGTCATTCCAAGAAAAATTAACACCATTGTAATATTGATAGTCATACCAAGGATAAGTGTTGGAAGCCACATGAATCCAAAGAACCACACGAAGGGTGTTAATAAGAAGAAGATAAATGGCATGTGTTAGAAAACCAAGTTGAGAGTAGCTTACATGTATATGAAAAAATTGTCTACACTCCAATGAAAGAGGTGAAACTACTAGCCTCTGTCCCATGCAAGAGAAGGAGATGATTAGACTCTTCCATATTAAGAAGACGAAGGTGGATGCTTTGTTTGATTTTTCTTTGTAAGATAACCTCATAGTAGACCTAGTAAGTAAATTTGGATTGGAATTTCATGACCATTCTCACCCTTACCCATTGGAATGGGTAAGAAAGGATGTAGAGCTTGGGGTCCCTCAGTAGTGTAAGATCAAATATGAAAAAACAAAAAACTATATTAACAAAGCAAAGGTAGATGTAGTACCACATGATGTTTTTTATGTAGTGTTTAAAATCCCTTACATGCACATAATGGATTGATCTTCATTGAGGAGAGTAGACCAACACCACCTAAATAACAATGGAAACCCTTCATCAACAATGCACATAAAGATAAATCCAAGGTATCTTTTGTAAGTTCTAACAAAGACAAGAAATTTATTAGTTTAAGTGAGAAGTTTGAAATCAATAAGGAGATGAATTTGTAAAGGTTAAATAATCTATGGATAGATGTGTTAAAGAAAATAAACATTAGTTGGAGGAGATTTTGTAGAGATACAAAGAAGTCTTCTAGGAGACAAAAGGGATATGACCTAAGAGGAAAGTGGATTATAAGATATAATTGTTTCCTAACTCTCCATTTCCAACATTCGAATGCATATAGAAGAAGATGAAGTGAAGAAATAGTTGTAAAAACTGTTGGAATAGGGAGTAATTCGGCCATGCATCTCAACTTATGTGTAACCTATTATCATAATACCCAATAAGGACAAGAATTTGATAATTTGTATCAATTAGAATAACTCTTAATAAGATCACCCTTAAGAACCCATACACTCTACCTAGGATTGGTGACTTGCCATATTAGTTGCAACATAGATGACTTGCTAGATCATTTTCAGCCTGCGAAGTAATTAACCAATTTGGATCTCAAATCAAGATACCACTAGGTATGAGTAAAATAAGAAGATACTTGTAAGGCCACCTGACAAGGAAATGTTGGTATGAATATTTAGTAATTCCTTTTGGTTAATGTAATCCAAGTATGGATACATTTATGCATTTAGTGAATGATGCACAATGCATCTCTTTCAAGATTCATTTATAAATTATAACATACATAATGTATTGGTTTATAACTCTACTTGGGAGGAGCATATTGCACAACTCATGTAGGTATTAGAGACTTAGAAAAAGCATCAACTACTGGGAAACTTTAAGAAATGTGATTTTTCCAAGCATTCCTTGGCATATTTGAGATATGTGATTAGTGGATGGGAACACCATATTGATCCTATGAAAATGGAGGACTTCATCAAACAAGTATATGATAATAATTAAACTAAAGTCAAGATCTTTGTGGGGTAGCATAGTGTAATGTCCTTGGCCCACTAGTTGCTTTACTTGTAGCACTATAATCCATGTTGGGCCATTTTAGCCATTTGTTGGGTATATCTACACCCAATGACCCTTTATAAATTGGGTTCTAGATGGTTTTCCCTTTGTTTATTAACTCCAGTTATACCTCCATCCAATAGGTTAATGCATATTTCTGTGCCTATTACTACTGTACCCCGTCACTAGGAATTTTCCCTTTATATTTTGTTTCCAACATGGTGATATGCATGTCTAAATGCACTCTAATGCAAATGCTTAGTGATTTAATTTTTTCACCCAACAAATTATAGTTCATGTGTAACTATTAAAATTCATATGTTCAACATAGGAAAAATACATAATTAATTAAAACATAACTAAGTATAAGTTAAAGGAGCACTTATCTGACAAGGGACCAATTGGTTGCAAACCTTTGACGTTTCTCCTAGCCATAAACCACACTGTTAATTTTCTCTCAACAATGGGTCACCCATGAGCTGTTAATTTGGAAACTCAGTGACAAATTCCAACCATGAGATGAGATTCCTCTTTTCAAGAGGACCAATTTTGACTTTTGAAGTGCCCAATTTGGACAAGGGAAAGTGTACTTTTGAATTGAAGCCCACATGTGTGTATTTGATTAGGTCGGCCCTAAAGCAATTTGGACACCCTTGGAAGGCTATAAATACAAGTGACCTCAACCTCATTTGGACATCAGAATGTAGCATTCTTCTATTCTCTTCTTTGGTTTGGCTCACACAACTTTGAGGCAAGTTCACGGAGATTGGTTGGCACATGACGAAAATTGCAAGGTCCGAAGCTCACATTTCTATTTTTTTGGGTTTTGGGTCTCAGCCATAGGGATGTCATGGAGAAATTTTAACTGTAGTCGTAGATACATCATGGAGAAATTTCGATCGAAGCCTTTCAGCCACGTGCATGACACATCTTTCTTGTGACTGGGACCTAAAGGTTGAATTTTTAGTTGATCGAAGTTTTTTCTCGTTGACCACAAAGTCCGATAGTTGACTACAGATAGTAACAATTGATTACATGTTCCTGAATTATGGTTTTTGGATTATTAGCATGGTTGGGTTCACCTCATGAACGCTGTTTAACTATTTTCGTTAGATAGGTTTATGGTTAAAGATGTGGATCATTGTACTCTCTCTTTACTAAATCATTTAATGCAATCTAATAAGAAGAATTTGAAAGGGTTTCCCCATAGTGGGTTTATCCTGGTCTTCGACCAATCCTGGTGTATCTATGTGTGAATGCTTTTCTTCTATTGTTCCTTCATGTTCTGCTGCATTGATGATGATATTGTTCTTTTTATATAGTTGCACATGCTGCTGAATAATGATGTAAATATGAATAATGTTATGATGTTATGGGGTGAATTTAATATGGAAATAATGAAATGCAATTATCAAAGAAAACAACAATATAGCCCTAGTAAAAATTAACATGGAATTAGAGTTAGACTGAAGAAAATTCATCGAATATCACCCCTATGAAGACACCCTTGATGGGTGCAAGAGAAGACGAAGGAGACCTAAAAGAATAATAGGGTTTGAAGGAAACTCTAGGTAATTTAATTAATAAGGGTTGATGGATATTATGAGGTTAGGGTTTGGGAGAAACCCTGGTTTATGGAAATTATTTGAGATATGTAATTTAGAAACTCTAACATGACTGATGTGAATATGTACAAACACTTGTGACAGATTTGATGAAGCCCTAGATGGGATGATTTCTATTAATCCTAGTTGCTGATAAAGTTGGTTGAAATATTGAAGGCAACATTGCCATATGGACAATGGACAATGGACAATGTTGGCTCTTGAAGGTTGTTTCAAGAGGGAGATGATCACTTCTCATTGAAGATAAATACTTTTTTATTTATGGTGCTCCTTTATGTTTTTACTTTTTTTTTTTCTATACTTATTGATTTGATTATTGTTTTGATTATTACTTATTATTCCTACATGTATATTTGAGTATTTGAATGCTTCTAACCTCCTAATGAGTTGTGATAAGTGGATCCTTCTTAAGGATCATGGCTAGTGTAGGAAGAGAAGAATTGACGTTGGAAAAGGTAAAGAGGCACTTGATGAATAGTTGGAAAAATGCTACAACTGCCTATGTAAAATAAGAAGGTGCACAAATATTTGAACACCCAAGGTATGTGTGGTGCTTTGTTTCAATGTTTATAGTTGCAATAGAGGATGACAATGTAAGCCCTAAGGTATGATGGGAATGTCACCTTCACAAATGACTCATGCATATGAAAGTTTGATTCATGGTACTCATGGTGGGATGGTGTACTTGGTAGTGAACAAGTATCTTACTTTTTAGACATGATGAACTTCTTGATTCTAAATATTGATCTTTGATATATTGGTATACTTGATGTTTGGCTAACATTCATCATTTTGGATATCTTGATCCCATAAAGAAGGCTAGAACTTTGATTCTAATATATGGTAACTTGATACTATTGATAATGTTTGTGATAAGCATGATAACCTTAATGATGAAAGCATGGCAATAAGATTGATATACAATATCTTCTTGTTATCCTTGTTTAGGTTTTGATAAACTTAGTAATTATGTCATATGGTAAAATCTGGATGACCTTTATTGATGGACTAAGCTATGTAAGTGATATCGTGTTCATGATTTTGAAGTATGTTAAAGCACCTGTCTGCTGCCCTAATCATAAACACTAACTCTTGATAAAAGTTTGATGTCAAGTTCATATATGATAATGAAGTCGCTGATGCTGCCATGTTAAGAATATGATAGATATATGTTTTAGAACCCGATATAGCTATATTTTATGATCTAACATTTCTACTGATTCTTGACAAGTATTTTGATAGACAGGGTGATATCTTGATTGATGATGACCGAAGTGACTTCCCTTGTAGAGGGAGAACCTCTTTATAAGATTCCTTCTCCTCTTTTCATTTGCATTAGATGTATAGGAGATTCTTTACTATTGAAGTGTGTTTTCTGGACATAAATAAACAAATATATGAAATTGTTGGTCTGCAGCAAGTTCTGGTATGAGAAGAGAGAGTTTTTCCTTAATCTAAGCCCCAACCACACATAAAAAAACCTTATGGGTGCAGTTATGCCTGTAGGTCATGTTAGTTTTTGATAGCATCAGATGTGCTCTAGACATGAAAATTTGTGGAGAGGCTAAGCCACATGAGTTCTAAAAAACCCAAAAATCGTTTGGTGAAATTCCACCTGGATGGTATTTTGTTAAAATAAGTAATACTTTTAATAGGGTTCCTAAGTCTAAACTTAGGAAAATTAAAGTATTAATGGGTATTAATCAAAATATGGGTAAGAATGTTATAGAAAGTGGATCAAGGCAAGTTTTTAATCTTAGCCATTGATTAGAGAATTAATCTTGGCTGTTGATGTCTCAATGAGAAAAGTATAAGAAAGAGGCTTGGGGTTCATTTAGAAATATAGATGGAGAGAAGGAATTGATCTAGAGTTCGATTTCCGGGGCTAGGAAGCTGAGAAATTTGAACTGAGTGATCACTCTATAGCAGAGGGGTATGGATAATTCGGGAATACTGGGAAGAGAGGCGGAGAGCCACTAGTGGAGGCAACACATCACCTAGAGGGACTGACGCTGGGCTAGTCTGGGTCCATGCAGAGCCAGAAGGGCCAGCGCAGAGGAGAAGCTGCCCTCATGCCGAAATCCGAAACTGTCGGGGAGTTTCCTGAACAGCCGGGAGAGGCTGACGTAGAAGCTCCAGGAGCCAGAAGAGACAACGCAGAGCTGACGCAGGGCCTACTCAGGGCTAGCGCAGAGATAGCCGGGGTTGGCCAATTTTTTTTCTCTATAACTGGATTGCTGAGAGGGCATCCAACATTGTATTTAGAACTACTGCTTAATAATATAAAACCCTCAGAGCTACTGCACCATTTTTCCCGCATTGGGTTTTTCTGGTGACTATTTTGTCTAAAAATAACTATGTCCTATGTATTTTGTTCTTTGCTCAGTTTCTTGTTTCATGTAATCAAATTAAGTTGGTGTAAGCTGCATAAGTAATTTACTAAAATATTATTCAGAAAATAAATTGATAATGTATATTAAAATCAAGTAGGAGAAGTAAATTCAGTTTTTTTGCAGTAGGGGTTCCTTGAGTGTAGGAATTTTCACATGGTTTCAAATGATTGATTTTGAAACAGGAAGAAAAGATCTAATGTTGAGAAGAGAGGCCAATAGCTGCATTTGGCAGCAATTCGAATCCCCTTGAAGGGATTGCATAGTCCTTGCCGGGAAAGCAGAGATTCCGAGGAAATCACTCTCTGAGAGAGTCGACAGAGATGTACGATCTCCAGTTCGTGAGTTTGCAGAGTGAGTGATGCAAAACCTTAGCGTAGTGCTTGAAGGCTGCAGTTTCTGTCAAGATAGAAATCCATCGGAAAAGAGCGAAGACACATAGAAGTGGAATTTTATTCTCAGAGGATTTTTCTCGGAAAAAGTTTGAATTTTTCACTTGCCGGGTAGTAGACTAGTGATGCACAGTGACTAGAGGAGTCAATTCGATAGTTTGGGTGAGATGGCATCACATGGGCTCAAAGATCAGGACAGGTTGGAAGGAGCTTCCAACTATGTTATATGGAAGACTAGAATCTTAGCTGTATTGGAGGAGTACGATCTTGAAGCCTAGGTCAAGAGTGTTGTCCCTGTTCCTGCAAACAATGATCAGAGGAAGAAGTACAAGTCCGAGCAAGGGAAAGCGAAGAGGTTCATACTCGATGGAGTTCGAGATCACATGGTCTCACGATTTAGGGTAAAAATACTTCCTGAGAAATGTGGGAAGCTTTGTCTTCACTGTGTGAAGTTTCTTCCGAATAGCGGAAGATGTACTTAGAACAAAAGTTGCAGCAAACATTGATGCAAAAGGGAGAAAGGGTTAACTCCTATCTTCAACATCTTCAGGACACCATAGACCAACTTGCTATAGTGGGGTCTACTCCTCAGTCTACTGCGATGGTAAGGACGACCCTGAATGGAGTCTGAGATGGATGACAAGTCTTCGTCCAAAGTGTATTGGGCAGGGAAAAGCTATGTTCATGGGAGGAGATGTGGCCAACCCTTCAACAAGAAGAATTGAGGAGGGATCTAGTTAAGGTCAACCTCAATGGCAGCAGTGGGAGTGGCACGAAGACCAAGGAGGAGGAGGAGAATGCAACTCTAGCATCAAAGGGACAATAGAAGCAAAAGCGGAAGGACATTTCGAAGGTGAAATGTTTCATATGTGGCAAGTTGGGCCACTTTGCATCCCAGTGTCCTTGAAGCAAAAGGATAAGGATGAGAAACATGATCCTAAGGCTACTCCAACAAAAAATGACGAAGATGAGTTTGCCATGAGTGCCCACGCATGAGTTTGCCATGAGTGATATAAAAATATAGTCGGGAGGACTACATGTGGGCGGGATCCTTGAGGTACCCACCTCTTGGATCAATTCCTTGCTACGAGAGCCCAAGATTCAGCAGTAGCGAGATGGACTTAGTGTCAGATGATGCAGTGGGTTGATTGGAGAGAAAAGTGTAGTAGCTTGAGACCAGAGACTGATCAACGCAGAGCAAGGTTGGTAGAAGTGCAGATGGCACAGTGCATAAGTCAGTAGCAGCGCAAAAGATTCAGAGGGTCAAAGAGTAGTAGATCTCAAATTCCAACATTCACATGGTATTATGCTGAACACAGTTAGTTCAAAAATTTTGGATGCTTTTTCGTTGCTGAGCAGCGACAATTGGAAAATGACGCAGTGTAGAGCTAGCAGTGGCAATGTTTGTAGCAAATGCAGAGGGAGATGTAGTACAGATGCAGCAGTGGTAGTGGCAGTCTCATGGGCAACAATACAATAGCAACATGAGCATAATGTTGGTGGTAGCAACAGTGCAAAAAGGAGATGATTCAGAGACAAAGCATCATGTAGTTGGACATTGTTGCTAGAGCACATTCCTCACTAAGAAGGAGTGTTAGTTTTTGGTAGCATCGGATGTGCTCTAGCCATGAAAATTGGTGGAGAGGCTGAGGCACATGAGTTCTAAAGAACCGAGAAACCGTTTGGTGAAATTCCACCTGGATTGTATTTTATTAAAATAATTAATATTTTTAATGGGGTTTTCCCTAAGTCTAAACTTAGGAAATTAAAGCATTAATGAGTATTAATCAAAATATGGGTGAGAATGTTCTAGAAAGCGGATCAAGTCGAGTTTTTAATCTTAGTCGTTGATTAGAGACTTTTTCTCGGCTGTTGAAGTCTCAACGAGAAAAGTATAAGGAGGCTCAAGGTTCATTTAGAAATACACATAGAGAGGACAAATTGATCTAGAGTTCGATTTGTGGGGCTAGGAAGTTGAGAAATTTGAATTGTGTGATCATTCTGTTGCAGAGGGGCAGGGATAGTTCGAGAATATTGGGTAGAGAGCCACTAATGGAGGCAATGCAACACCCAGAGGGACTGATGTTGGGCCAGTGTGGGCCCACGCAGGCTTGACGCAGAGCTAGAAGGGTCAGCACAGAGGAGAAGCTGCCCTCACACAGAAATCCAAAACTGTCAGAATAACCGGGAGAGGCTAACGCAGAAGCTCTAGGAGGAAAAAGAGAACACAGAGCTGACACAAAGCCTATAAGGCTGACGCAGGGTCTACGTAGTGCCAACGCAAAGATAATCGGGGTTAGACAGTTCCGCCACCAGATCAACCGGAATTTGCTGGCTGAAATGAGGTAATCTCACTTAAGTTTTTCCGCCATTATGTTTTTCTCTATAACTGGATTGATGGGAGGGCATCCAACATTGTATTTAGAACTACTGCTTAATAATATAAAACCCTCAGAGTTGCTACACCGGTTTTCCCGCATTGGGTTTTCCTGGGGACTATTTTGTCCAAAACTAATTGTGTCCTATGTATCTTGTTCTTTGCTCAGTTTCTTGTTTCATGTAATCAAATTAAGTTGGTGTAGGCTATAGAAGTAATTTACTTCAGTGTTATTCAAAAAATAACTTGATAATGTATATTAAAATCAATTAGGAGAAGTAAATTCAGTTTTGTTGCAGTAGGGGTTCCTTGAGTGTAGGAATTTTCACATGTCACAAATCTGAAGCTTTATGAATAGAATCGGGAATGCACCGGAAATATGATGATCCTACAGATATGGAGCAAATATCAAAATGTTCTATGAGAAGGGAAGTTTTTATATTTGATTTGCTAGAGAGAATGTGACTATGTTGACTAACCTTGTGTTTGCAGGTAACCAGAATATGCATATCAATATGTTATGCCATTTTTTATTTAACCATTGAGGCTAGTGTATGCAAGTGTTTGAATATATTTGGCTGATTGGTATAGATAAGAAATGTTTGGAGTTTTGACATGATGCTTGATAATTCATTGAGATGCTTTAGAACTTTGACATGCTGCTTGATGGTTCATAGATATGTTTTGGCTTATGGATTATTTGAATTCACAGTGATAGCAAGTTAGAGTTTTGATCTGATTTTGTATTTGATGGTTGATGATTTTCCTTGATGACAATGCTATGTGGGCATAGTGACTTTTAGTGATTAATGTTGACATTGAGTTTGTATTGGCTTCATTGTCTTGGTTTCCTTCATAGGACTCTGAGCATCCTTGAGCTTGGAAATCTCAGGAGCCTCAGAGCTCTGTTGTATAATTTCTTTATATTCTTTGAATGTTTTGTTCACTTGCATTTCTTATTCTTATTTTTCCCATTTTTGCATTAAGTATTCATGTGTCATTCGCTGTAGGTTAGATTGGTTAAATGATTGAAGTAAGTTTGCTTGTTTGTTTGTTTGTTTGTTTTTTTTTTAATTTTTAGGTCATTTCTATAGGTACAGGCATGATGCATCCTTAGAACAACTTTGAAAAGTCATATTCATCATTGAGCTATTTGGATTGGTTTATTAGTTCACAATTTTGGAATTTTTGGAAGTATCATGTAGCAAAATAGTAATAAGTTCTTGATAAATTTTAACACGTGTTAATGAACTTATTTCGAGTTGATTCCACTTGGATTGAAGCCTAAAAACATCCAAATTAATAAAAAAAAATTACCCCATAGTATTTAAATTTGATCAAGTTAGACATTTGGTTGGTTAACTAACTCACTCATTCTTGAATTTTTGGTTTTTAGAGTAGTAATGTTTTGCTAATTTAGCACATGTTAACAAGGGTAGTTTTGATTGATTCCACTTTTGTTGGAGTCCTAGGACATCCTACTTATTTTTTTTTTTACCACATCTCATTTTCATTCAATAAGCATTCAATTAGATAACTCAGAGGACAAACTAACTAGCAGATTGAGTATTTTAGCCTTTTTAAGTATAAAAATCAAGATCTTTCTTGTGTGGAGGTGAGACTATGGGTTTGCAGGGCTGAGAATTTTCATTCACACTCCTCATCCTACGACTAACTCCCTTCTTTCTACCTCAACAACACCTTCAAAACATTGTTCATTGAGAGTACATTTCTGGTTTGTTGAACGCCACCATGTGCATTGTTCCTTGTGCAAGATGGACCCCTGAAGGGTACTAAGATTGGAAAAGGAAACTTACAACCTTCTCCTACCTTCCAATACCCTTTCTCACCTTCTGATCACCTTTTTAGCCCTCATAACGCTCACGGATTCAATCCTGTAGAAAAACAGGGAAATCCTATAGCACCATGTAGAAGCCCTCCAAACTTGACCAGAGTTGTCCTTTTGCCTCCTAGCTTTGAATAATGTCTCTTAGGCTATGAAACCATGATTAATGAATACCAAAGTCCACTTAGGACTTGCCTTTCTACCACTCATTCTCACTTTACT
>APFE030486880.1:35316-73099 GCA_000404065.3 Pinus taeda | reverse complement strand
CGAAGTCCTTAGAACATAAAGGAGAAACGACAAACACATAATCTTAGGAACCCTTCTTGAAATTCTTGCCAACCTTCTAGTGGGCAGGTTATAATTTTCCCAAGGTATCCATACCACGAATTCCGTTATAATTAAAGGACTATATCTGTGATCATTGCAACCCGTAATTATTTATGTATTTAGAAACCATCAAAACAAGAAGCAGGACAATCACAATCAATATTCATCTCATGGTACAAATTAATAGATGACGCATTCAACCCAGTAACATCATTCACAGACAGTACCCCTGTAGCTTCCAATTATAGAAGTTCATTTCAACTACGTCTATATGACCCTATAAGTGACAATGTCAGGGATAATATGTAACAAAAAGTGATTTGTATGCTCATCATTGCATCTGTCAAAGCTCTTTGTCCTAAATGTTGTGATAATATTGTCGTATAAGAAAAGAGCATAGAATTATTATTATTATTATTTATTTATTTATTTATTTATTTTTGGTATGGTTGCAATGAACTTCCTATCGGATTGTAATTTGGAAGTGTTAAATTTACTTTCTGTTTATAGTGCATGATTTTGTTTACAAAAAACAGAAATGTCCATGCAAGAAGAAATTACAATAATAGGTTGCACTAGACACTATCCAATCCAAACTAGAGCAGAGCCATGCGAAATCAAGAAAAATAATAAAATAACACATGACACTTCATCTATTTAGAGACAAAATTTAATGGGGTGATGATCTATTGCACCCTTCTCGTCTATTGCCCAATTCATTCATTCAAGGGTATCCTGCTCTGGTTTGTCCACCCAATTCAAAAGAATTGCACAATGCCAACTCTATTCTTGTTTGCCCCATGTACCTTGTAGCCTATTTTATACAACTTCTGAATTAAGACTCAACATTTCTCCCACCCTACTTGCGATAATTTTCCCCCAAGTGTCTTAATATTTGCAATAAAATGCAAAACTGAAATGAGTTGATCATGATCTTCCAAGAGTACTTCTTGGTGGGAACTAACAGGAAGCAGCTGTAATTCAATGAAGTCCTGCAACTTCATCATACTTCTACTCTGATTGTTGTGATTTATAACTAAGTGATGCAATCTACCAATCAATGCCATGCTAACAAGTAGATCATGCCCCTCTTCAACAATCAGTAATATACCATGAACGAAATCCATATTTTATGACAACATTTCATCTAAGACATAATAATCTAACTATCTTTCCTTGTTTTTCACTTGCATCTTTGTCAACCTTTCTTCACCTTAAAAGTTAAATATCATTAATCTTGATCTTTAAATGCTTAATGGTATTCATAAGCTGATATTTTTCTCCCTCAATTTCTCAAAATGGATTCTACTCGGTGCTCTATTATCGTCTCTCAAGTCAAACAATTCCTTCAATGCAACTCCAAATACTCTGCTTTTTTGTTAATCTTGTAGCTTTTCAATTATTGACTTGTATTCTTGATTCTTTTTAACCAAATAATCAATGTCTGAGCGGTTATTTTATTCTTCACTTGATGTCAACATTTTAAATAATCTTCATATAGAAATTTGTGTTCAATGCTTCTCAATTTATTTGACTCTTCATGCTAATGAAAAGTGCAGATTCTAGAGCATCTATCTCCTTATTGCTAGCAATAAAATGATCATTCAAGAGTGAGAGTCAATTTAAATACTATGTTCTGTTTGAGGAACCATTGTAAGTTGTTTGATAGAGCAAGCATCAGCTTCCGCAGTCAGCTGAAGTCCATCAACACTTGCTTACTCATTATATCTCAATATATTTATTTGAATCAATGTGATGCACTCGCTTTCACTTAGGCTAGGAGGGAAGGAAAATTAGGAATATTATATCTCACAAAACTTTTGACATTCTAACCATTAACTGTGTATCCCCTTTCATCCATAATGCGTCCTTGCATGCAATCCAAATGATCCTTATTGTTGCAACTATCAAAGATTCATCACATGTGGAAAGTGAGCGAGCCCCTTATTCGGGTATCTCTATATTGCGAAAGCCTAAGAATTTCTTTTAGTAAGGACAAAGTCATGAAACTGGGTCAATCACTAGCTTTCTTAGTATGTGCATGCTTGTCATTCTTGTCTGAACTATTCACTGTTTTAGTTGGGTGAATATTCTTGTCATGTTACGATGTTGAGGGCTTAATGAATATGTATGTTTCCATTTATGATAAATGATGATAGCCATGAGAGATGTGTACCCTCTGTTACCTACTTCCGTTAGTTCAGGCTTATGATGGATAATGATGTGAATGACCAAGAATCATTAATGATGCTATTATGATAATTACTAACAGTGAGAAACCTTGTTGCTAATGATTTTTGAGTATGGCAGGAAACAATCAGAAGCGCTTGCATTTGACATTGGTTTGTATATATGTGTTTTAGAACAATCCAGATTCAATGCTTATATTACTTTTTATAAATTGGAACAAACACCCGTTATCTGCTACGACATTAATGATCAATGAATACTTTTGATGTAAAATAATTCAAAATAAACGCTTTAGCGAGTTTTGATAACATATGCTTTGTTTTGGTATGGCTATAGTTTCCTACAGAGCAAAGCGTGGCATGAAAGTGAAAAGCAACAGATTCAATAAGCTGTCATGCTTCTAGTTTACAAGGGTCATCCATAAGTTTCAATATAAAATGAGAAGGCCTTAGCTGTATCTGATGGCGGGGCATCATTGTGAACAAAGCCCTTTAGGTGGAATACAGTATCGATTATCTTATTTGGTTTATGCTTCTTCCTTGTTTGTTTTGCCTGGACTCATAAATTATGCAAATGTCTATACATAAACCTAAGGACAATAAGGTTTGAAACTCTATATGCCTGTAAATGTTGTTGTTGATTTCCTTGCTGAGCACTAAACTAGAACCTGTATCGAAAAGGGAGGTTAACGTTTAAAATGCTTGAATACCGTACAGTTGAATTTCTTGATTAGCAGTAAAAAGGAACTTGTATAAATGAGCTCAAAATTCCTCCAATAGTAATGAGACTTGCGTGCTAACCAACTACGCCACCACACCTAAGTGCTTTTTAAAATCTTTTTAACTCAGGGATCACCAAAGTGCTTTTTAAAATCTTTTTCATATTGATATTTCCTCTACGTGTAGTCCCTAAATGCTAGCACAGTGAACACCCTTGAAAAGTCATTTAGAAAGAACTCTTTGCTTTTTCTGAGTTGAACTGCAGTGTCTATTTGTACTGAATTTTTTTTTTTG
The DNA here is from genome assembly GCA_000404065.3 of Pinus taeda. Classification (NCBI taxonomy): domain Eukaryota; kingdom Viridiplantae; phylum Streptophyta; class Pinopsida; order Pinales; family Pinaceae; genus Pinus; species Pinus taeda. The sequence goes on along the minus strand of APFE030486880.1, from coordinate 69,836 downwards.
CCTCATCTTAAGGTTGGAACCATAGGTCAGAAAAACGCCATATTATAATAATAATTTAAAAGTGGTAGGCACAACGCTCTTTATCTTGGAAACAGAAAATATTTATTTAATACTGGGTTTCAGTTATTTCCCAATAAAGTGAAGCAAGAAAGGCTATTTTGTAATGGTTTCATTTGGATTTATTCAATTATTTCCAAATAAAGGAACACAGAAAACGTGCTTAGGTGTTTATTTGAATAATCACATATGCTTTTGGATTTTTGAAGGGTTTATATTGTTGCTTAAAGGCCATAGTTATTAAATTATCCCAGGGCTGTAATTTTCAACAAACCTCACTTCTTGCATTTACTCACGATCGTCACTTGCATTTTCTTCCATATTGTTGACAAGGATGGTCCATGCATATTTTTCCTGAGTTAAATTGATATAATGTTATAAAAATTTGAGTTAAATTGATATAATGCTATAAAAATTGGAATGTAGGTTATTACATACTTGACTTAAAAGAATAAAATAGAATCTGGAAATTTATGGTATTTAAGTTTTTAGTGTAACTTATATAGTATTAATATAAGAATATATTAATATTAAACATTTAATATTAATATTAAACCCAATATTATATTTAAATTTTTTATATTATTCAAATACTTAAACTTCTAGCCATTTCTTTAATTACAATAAGGGAAAATTGGATAGAATTGTTTAAACAAATCCTCATTGCCTTCACCTCTTTTTCTATTATTATTTTTATTTTATTTTATCTCCGTAAACACTTTCATCATTCGACACTTAAAACAATGCATATTCCAATATGATGATATAATTCATTATGGAGAATTATTGATTCTAATTCCCAATACGCAATTAATGTTAGTTTGTGATGGATCTCTGTAACAATATTACTTGTCAAAGTTTGTTTTGAATATTATCTATGTATAATCTAGGAGCATAGACACTGCATTCATCGAACTTTAGGCATAAAATTCGAAACTCGACACATTTAATTAGCCGTGCCTCAAATTCAATGAGGTTTGACCAATTTAGTTCATGTTTCAACTGAGCTGTTGTTTGGTAATTATTATTTTTACAGCCCCCAGGTGCTCTGTATTGCTAGATATGTAGTATTTTTTTTAAAAGGGTTTTCTCTGTCGGTGTGCCTCTACGCACACTAGCTCATGGATGGGTCACAAAATATCTGAAATATATTTCTCACACTTGTTGGTCTGGTTTGGCTTGGTTGCATATTGGTCCTTACCAAAATCCTCAGTGATGTGATTCACGTTGAGTTCCGAGGTAATATGTTTGCAAGTGAGAGAAACTCTGATTTGCAATGACATTCATAAGTTTAATTTATATCATAGTTTGTGGGTTGAGATAATGTGTTATCATGAGAGACTGTGTAATTAGTTAATAGTGATGATAGATTCGTAGTTTTAATTGCACTGAGAGGTGCTCTCCATTCACAAAGGTACTAGGTTTCCATTGGAAATACTGCCTATAATTTAAAACACTGAAAAGCTATAATGACATCTACCGTCTTATGGTGAATAAATTCCTTATAAGGTAATTGCTTTTTATATATGACTCATTTTGTGAGTTTCTTTTATCTGATGATCGAGTAGCATATTCCTGAACTAATGCTCCGAATAATGATGGTTGTTCTAGTAGCTTAGATGGTTTGTCAAACTCCTTAGCAATTCCTGCATCAACAATCAAAACTTTGTCACAGTCCATGACTGTGGGTATTCTGTGAGCAAATGTTGATTATGGTACAAGCAGTAAAGTCTTCACGTGTGATCTTCTGGATCACACCACCTGTTTGTGCATCTACGGAATCTGTTGCTTCATAGCAAAATCTATGCCTCAGGATCAGTGACCACCTATGCTTAAAAGGGCTTATGCGCATATTGTGGCATCACAAATATGAGATTTGAGTTTTAATTTTTATTTACCTCTTCTGTTGTATTAAAATGTTTGCTATTATGCTTAAATTCCTTTAAAAGTTCAGATAGAACATTACAAGAATGTGTCGGAGGAAATGATGGTAGCTGAAAGTAATTGTTGGATACGGAACAATATAACAATATATGGAAGTCTTAAGACAGGAGGACAGGCAGAAGTTTGAAGACCCAGGCAGTGAACTATGATTTAGGGGCACCAAAAGAGGGAAATGAGCGTCAAAATAAAAAAAGGCATTTAATCTTCCACAATTGTGCTTGATCAAGTTTTAAAATGTGTGTCCTTGACGTGTAGATCTACCTACAGATCATCCTGTCAAACAGCGCTGATTCATTTTAATGAAGTCAAAATTTTGTTTTTCAACCTTCATATAGAGTATTAAATATCATTTTACTGCACATTAACTGTGGTGTCATTAATTACTCAATCAGCAGTGCTGCATTAGTTCTAGGTGTGATATTACATTCCAGTAGTTTCATACTCGATTAGCATTTTAATAATGTTCTCAGATTTGGATACTACATATAGGAGGATGAGAGGAACCATATCAACTGGATTGAAAGGACCAGAGCTGTGAGTAATAAATTTTAAGCATGTATTTGACTTTTGAAGTTTTAAGTGTAGATTTTGGTTAGGTAAAGTCTCACTTTAATGCTCTTTGGTAAATGAACATATATAAATTCATATAATCATTTAGTTTAATGTTCTCTTCTAAATGAAGATATATGAAATCATATGATCAGTTTTTAAAATTCATGAGAAAATTAGTATTTAATGTTTGTTACTGAGAGTGGTATTTTCGTATGATCATTACGCATAGACTTTTTCAATCGATACTTTTCGTTTATGGTTTTCTCTTCGAAAACCTACCACAAATGTATTTTAAAAGATAATTTGGGGTAGATTATTAATAAAGGAATTACTAAGCTTGGTACTAAAAAAAAAAGTGCTTAATTTAAAAATCAGAGATACATGTTACCAGAAGGTTAGCAAGAGTTTCAGGAAGGATTCCTAGGATATGTGTCATCGTTTTCCTTTATGTTTCGAGGACTTCGGGATGAAGTCTACCATTAAGAGGGGGTGTACGTAGTGTTCACTCTAGTTTCCTGACCTTAATATGACATTATCTTAGACACTTTATTCTTTGAGGACCTCAGGTTGAGGATCCGGACACATGACTCTATTATTTGAGATATTCATGGTTGTGATGTTTATAATGCTTTCCATTGATATTATAATATTATGAATGGTTATGTATCTTATATATCAGTGTTCCGATGATTGCAACATTAAAATAGTTAAGTTTGGTCTCTATTTGAACGTATGATGTGGGTAGTAAAGAATATGTATGCGTTCTAATAAAAGCATAATGATGATAAATTTGATGGAGAGGTATATTTCTATGATATTACGATATTGATAGCTGAATGAATATGTATGTTTCCATCGATGATTAATGATTATAGCCATGAGGGATGTGTCCCCTATGTTACCTACTTTCTTTAGTTCAGGCTTACAATGGACAATGATGTGAATGACCAGAGATTGTAAATGATGCTATTATGATAATGACTAACATTGAGAAACCTTGTTACTAATGTTTATTGAGTATGGTAGGAAACCATCAGAAGAACTCGGATATGACATGTTGATGACACCTGGTTTGATGAAAATTCATATTATTTTATCTTTTAAAGTCTAAGTTGATATTGAAATCTGCCATATATGTTTAACTATATTCTGACGATATGTTAATGGTTGTAGGCACATATTAGTTGCTTGACCGAATGACCCACATATGGGTGATGAGGTTGTACAGGTGGATGGAACTACATGGGAGGGGTGGGACAGAGTCCCTGATCTCACCCACTAGCTCTCCCGCCGTGACTTGGGCTGGAAGGGTTGAAACACCTTCTCCTTGAAGATCACGATGCCATGAGGGCAGGTCCCAAAGTTGGGTCTCTCATGAGGAACCTACTGGGGGGCGCACATCAAGGCGGATTCCTTGATCCCCAGCACCATTGGTATCACTATACCAGGCAACATAAGAGACGATAGTGGTCTATGATGTTGCACGATATTTTCCCCTCGTAGTCACTGGATGCTTGAAGGGCAAGTGGTGTGGCACCCTTGGAATTTCAGGGAAATTCCTGAAGGGCACAACCAACTTGGAACCCTTGGCATCACAATTAAACTGTTAGGTGTGGAACCCTTGGAACTTCTAGGGAAGTTCTTGAAGGGCACAACCAAACTTGGCACCCTTGGAATCATTAAAAATAAATAATAATAAATAAATATAAGTAAGAAATGAAAACTAAGTAAAGTTACATCAAGGGTAAATGATGATTAGAAACCAAGGTAATTAAATAAAAAATAAAAACTTGGAATAAGGAGGATCATAGGAAGAAATAAATAGAGTACCTTAAAAATTCTACCGTCCCCATGTTGGAAAGTGCTTGGTAGATTAGGTGGTTTAATTAGATAAAAGGGGAAGACAAACATATTGTAAGGAAATATTAATCCTAAACTAATTAAACTTAATTAAGAAAAGAGGAAGGTGAATTAAAATAGGAAAATAAATTAAATTTAGAGAAATTTAGAGAAGCTCCATGTGGCATCAACCAACATAAGAATAACCCTCTAAGAGATAACCTGAGTTAATTTAGGAAGTATATTGGAGATAAAATCTTGACTCATTAATTGACTCCAAGTAATAAACACAATTTAAGGAATAAAAGGGGGCAATAAAGAGACAACTAGGAGAGGAAATAGGAATCTTGTGAGGTGAGGAAAATATTAGTTTTAAATAAAAAGTTAAGTAAATAATTTTGGGTGACCCTTGATGAGAGAATGACACATGGGTAGGTGAATAATCAAGCTATTAAATTAAAAAAAAATAAATTATAATTATGCATGACATGCCAAGTGTCATCTATGAGAACTCTTATAAAAGAAGGGGCAGACCATGGTAGAGGGGACATTTTTTTGGGGAACCCTATTGTTGGATGGATGATAGGATGTCAAAGAAGTGACTATGAAGCTATAGTGATTTTGGTGAGGTAGAGGATTTATTTTTAGAGAGGGGACTCTTGAGCTAAGGTTGCTCTCCTCTGCCAGCTAGATTCTTCCTCCATTGTAATACCCCATTACAGCTCAGGGGTCCGCAGGGAAGAAGAGTACCCAAGGAGTAGGCTGGGAGGTTAACTGGTGGGTCTCGTTTTCGGATCAAGTGCATCATCATACACTCGTAGAAGTGACCGACAACAAGAAAATACTAGCGACAACAGAGCAAGCGGAGTCTCGCCTCTCCGGTGTACGGTACATGTGTATTTCATTACTACTTGACCTTAGATTAAAATTATATAAATGTGGTGCTATGTTCCTGAAATGAGCATCAACGATGTGTGTGTTGATTGAATTGAAATCTCAATGTGTTTGTTTTCTTGTTGTAATTGCTGTGTATTTAAAATATCTATATCTATATCTATATCTATATCTATATCTATATCTATATCTATACTATATATATATATATATATATTATATATATATATATAGTTTAGTTTTTAGTTGGGTCATTTCACTATTTTAGTTGGGTCCTTTCAATAGGGTTCAAAAAAAAAATCAAAAATTAAATTCTCATGAATTTTAGGGGTCTTGTCAGAAAACAACCATGAAAACTATTATTTGGGGTAGTTATTTAACCTCTCTCCCTAGTGTAGCCTAGCCTAGACTATCATCATCGAGATTTTCTCGATTTTAGGTTGCTTGGGTTTATCAATGTGGCCAATGGGGTCCTTCTTTCTCCATTTTCATCTGTTTAGATAAACAGAGAGACACATACCCCTAGGAAGTTTGGAAAACTTACTCACTGCCATTGGTCTTAATGTAATCCCACTAGCCAATGCATGTGGTTGATAAGAAATGAAATTAAATACATTCAATGCTACCTCCAAACCAAGTATTTAAAATCCTTATGCCCTTGAATTTCAAATTGAAAATTTGTGCATAGAATTTTCACAACAGGTTGTTGAATAGGGGCATGATGACTTTCTACTTCATTTTCGTTCTCAGGTTAGCCTCTCGTGCATCAGTGTGGGAACTATCCCCCGTTACAGCAACACCCAAGCCAACCCATGTTCAATCCCTGTATATCCTTGGGATCGATAACACTGATTTCAGTATTTCTTAACCATTTATCCAATGGGGTTTTTGGTAGCGGAGATTAGGCATTGTTGTAACCATTTCTCCAATGGGGTTTTTAGTTGATTAGATCCGACGACATGACACGAAACCCTTCACTTTTGAATGGCTGAAAAAATGCTCCTGGCCTCGCAATCCATCATGTTAGATATGATGAGCAGGCACTCGAAGACATTCTCCATGATAGCCGTGTCAGATAGCCGAAGTATTCGGTCTGCGGTATTTAAGTGATGTAAATGCTTAGCTTGTAAGACATGAATAAGGCCTCGACTTTGGCCCAAAATTGAGTGGAGATTGAATCCATGTCGAGGATTTTCAATCTCGGTAAGTTGTCCTCTAAGCATGATATTCTCCCCTAGTGGGTCATGTTAGGTGGGGTGTACCTTAAACTCCCAATATTATTCAAGAGTTTCAATATTGAGCTACCAATAATAGATAACTGAGCCGAGGACCATGTCGAATCTCTTCTCTTCTCAAACGATTTTCGATTCTGGGTTTAACAATGTTTGGGACTTGTTATTGTGCATATGAAAATTGAGATTTGAGGTTAGACGACCATAGAAGACGAAGAGGAATTTGAAAATGAGAAAAAATGGTGAGAATGAGAATAGCTCTACTAAATCTCCAAATTCTTTATGAATTTTAAAATCTAATCTCCAAATTCTTTCTGAATTTTAAAATCTAATCTGTATGGTGATTAAATTAATTAATACATATAATTTCGCTAAATATTCTGTCATGGTGTCCATACACAGAGGAAATATAAATATCTTTCCACTAGTAATGCTCATAGGTGCCTCGTTGACTTTGTTAGACCCACACAACCTTACTTTTAATAAAGTTAAAATTTATAAATATTCGTTGACTTATTTATGCTTTAGAAAATCCATTGTCAAACATGATCCCACCTTGATCAGACATACACACTATTTATTTTTTTATCTTCCTAGAATTTACCAAACGCTTAAATATGGAAATGGAGGATAACATTCATATTATTACAGGTTTTACTTTACAAAATTGTGTTTTTTATTTATATTAAAAATTAATTATTAAATACATATACCAATAGCCAAATATCATTGTTTCCCACGTATTTATTCTTCAAATATTCAAGATTCATCAAACCTAGAGCCACAACCTTGAAGAAATAGCCTAAAGTGCATTCGATAAGAATTAGAAAGGATATTTTTATCATATGGCAAGTGGATGAGAAGAAGGATATTTTTTGTAATAAGGCTGAGCCACTACTTACCACTGAGAACCAGTGGCATTGTCTCTACTTGGAAAGAATAGCAATTTTTAGAGGCATTGTCTCTACTTGGAAAAAATAGCAACTTTTAGAGCCTCCCTACTGCTAACAACCATCTTTCTCCATTAAGTTACCTCCATACAAAATCATTTCCATCAAGTAAGGTTGTGAAGTAGCCAATCCATGTGATTGAAAAAGGTAATGGCGTATGGTAAATTTCGGGGATCATGTTTATTCATTTCATTTGAATTCACAGTGGTAAATGTTGGTTATTGTTTGAGTGACATTAGATCAGATACTCTTTTAGGTTTCATATTATATTACCGATAGTGTATGGGCCGTGGGCATTCTCATTAATTAAAAGTCATTCCCACCGTATAATATAAATTTTTATTTAATTTTACTTAAATGTTAAGTAATTATTTTTTATTTTATTTTAAAGATATTAATTAACCATTAAAATTCAATGCTTTGTTTAGTTTATTTAAAATTTTGTGGTGAGTTTGAATTTAAATCATTATCTTATATTATTGGGTAATAGTATTATTTTTAATTATTAATTTATTTATAAATAATTTTTTTGGGTTTATTAAAAAGAATTTAATTATTTACATAAGCCTAATAATAACATTCATTTTAAAAGGAAATCTTATTAAAATATTTTTTAAATAATTATAAACAATTTAATTTAAAATTGTTTGAGATATTAACCATTTAAATTAATATTTTGATAGAATACAACATTTATATTGAAAATGATTGTGTTATGAATTCATGCCTTTTTAGTTTATCTGAATTATGCTTCCTTAATTAATTACATTGAGAAGCACATTTCTTATACACATTCTTTCTTTTATATATTATATATGTGCATAAATATTAGTTATATGTATTTGTTTCTATATATTATGTCTTTTCATAATTCATGGAAAAGAATATTAAATAATGGTAATTTTATGAAACTAAAATTAAATTAATGTGATGTATTATGAAAATACACCTTTGCTATGCTTTGAAGATATTTTTTTTTTTTTTAATTGGAAATGAGTCTAAATTCAAATTATTTTTAAGAAAATAAATATTTGTAAATTTTAGTAATGTTGTATATTAGATTTTAATGATATATAGTTATACATGATGTTGACATCCAAAAAATTAATAATAATATTTATCAAATTCAATAAGAAAATTTTATAATGATTTTAACAAAATAATTATTCTAAAAATTTTATCTTTAAATGGAAGAAAATTTATATTATAGTAAAATTATTCTAAAAACTATTTTAAAGTGGAATGATGTTTTATTTTTAACAAAAAATAAGTATAGCAAAGTAAAATCAGAGAAATGAAAGTAACTTCCAAAGCATTGTAACTTTTCTATCTCCTTTAATTCTCTACATCTTTATTGTTGTCACTATAACGTAACATAATTTTAAGATTAGCCATATGGCTTGTTTTGAATATAAGAAATATGTGTAGCCTTGGTATCAGAAAGATAAGGTATCTATATATGTCACCAATATGCATTTATTTTGAAGGCTAATAAAGGTAAGACTATTCCAATGTTTTCACCATGCATAATCAATGTTGAAATAATACAAAAACAAAGTTTGATATGTGTTGACACATATGATGTTGATAATAATTTTGAATGGTGTAGTAATTTTGTGATATTCGCTCTATCAATGTAGATGAGAGTTTCTCATAACTAAAAGAATAACCACAATAACGTGGGATTCGCCCCCCCCCAATCAGTGTTATTGAGGATTCCACTCCATCAATGTTATTGAGGTTTGCTCATAATTGAAAATGTGACGATAATAACCTAATATCCTACTAATATTTTGGCATTTAGTTATTACGTTTATATTGTTAAATTAATATTATCCTTGTTGGTTGGTTTTGTGTATCCTTTGTCTCCCATATATACCACGAATACCTAGTTTTAGAAGCCATCCCATATTTTACATTTGTTATATTGTAAAAGGAAGGTATATTTATTGTATTGTTATATTTTAACGAATATGGAGAACATAATGATTAAGCCCCAAGAACATTGATTAGTGAAAGATCCACATCACTGGGAATTCAATGCAACACTAAGGAGCTACTTGATTACCAAGATTGATTTGAGAAAAAAGTGATGGTAAATATGCTCTAAAATTTATACTTTATGTGTAGCCATTGTTTAGAATGCCCCAAGTTATACCTTTACACACTCCAACCCTTGCATCCCTATATTTAGAATCTTATCAATATTTTTGGTATTGATGGAAGAAATATTTTGTATATGCGAACATGGAAGCTATATTCACCTCCATTTATTTGGAACTTTTACATATGTGCCACCTTGATATATGTCCCTACTTCCATACATGAACCACTTCCATATATAGAACCAATCATTCATATATGTGCTTCATGGAAGCTATATATATGCATTGCTTCCATATATATTTTTACACTTTCATATATCTATACATATACATATATGTGTGTATACACAAGAGTATATTCTACATACATATATATAGAAGTGATGCATATAAAACAATTAATGCATATACCAAAGCGACACATACAAAACTATAATTGCATATACAGAAGTAGTTATAGCTTTTATTTGTGCATATATGAAATATTGCTTCCATACATGTGTGGCTTCTATATTTGTGTACATATACATAATATGCAAACTTATGCATATATGAAAGAGTGTAGAATGCATCCCATCTTGTACAGAATGCACCACATTTGTATATGCATCACTTCTATATAGCTACTTTCTAACAATATTTCGAGGTTCACACTTCACTGCTTTGTTTTTATCTTGGGATTGATGAGGTCAACTTCTCTTACAATGTTGCTTGCAACATCCCACCTTGCAGTAGCACTTAAGGTGATTTTATTTCAACCCCTAGCAATTCCCAAGGCAATTTCGTATATGCGTGCATATACAAAATATATATTGCAATTGGGGGTTAAAATCTTATGCTTGGTCCCGAGAGTTTGAGTTGGTTATATGGGAGATTGGTCTGACGATATATAGAATATACATATTTGTGCATATATAAAAGAGTGTATACACTCTTTTTTCAATATATGGATTCTTATGTATCTTTTGCATGTGAATGCATATATGGAAGTGCACATATACAAAAGAGCATCAAAAGAGCATGCTCCTTTGTATCTTCAATATACATTTGCATATAATCATCTCGATTCAATCAATATATTATTCATCATCCATTTTTATGGTTTTAGAGTGGAACAATATAATCCTTTTCCCATTCACAAGTCCATGAATACCAAAAAAGATTGATTAGGTTCTAAATACAAGGACATAAGTGTTGCCTTTTGTAAATTTAGCACATGTGTTATGTGAAAGAATGACTATGTTGATAAATCTTATGCATTAACATTAGGTTATTTCTCCTTAATTTGATAACTACGTGTGAATTTTATTTACTTCTTAAATTATGATCTTCTTTTACTTATGTTATTATAGTGTTATTATTCATCAAACAACTACTAAACAATAAACATAAAGAGACAAGAGACACAGAATATAGGCTATCGCTCAGGGCCAAAAGTTCTCCTTCTTGAGAGGAAAACATGAAAAAATTCTTCTTCTTATAAATATTTCAATTGACGAACATTAAGAGCAAGATCCTAGACCATTTTTCCACTCCAAGCCCAAGTCATAAACCTTCCTTGATGAAATCCTTCTTGTTTTTCTTTCTGTCTCCTATGGTCAACACAACTCAGATTGTCTACACTACTGAAATTTTGGTTTCATCCACAGATATACAACTTGAACTTATATTATACCATTGCAATTCTCACATGTGAGCTGTTTGGAGGTATCTTCCTTTATTGATTGACTAGGAGACTCAATCTTATGACCTCATCTGTGATATATGTTAAGATAAAGATATTATTCTTGGCTTCTTCATTGACTAAGTAAATCCTACTACAAAACCTTTAATATATGCCACATGTGCAAGGAACAGGTAACCAAAACAGTGCCTAACTTAGATTCTTCTCCTTCTTCTTGCACTGGAAGAGAGTCTTCTACTTCTCCTTTTTGCAGTTTTTGTTGTACTTAAGATGAAATACCAAATTCTATATCTAGAATGAAAGTCGAGCTAGTTATAATAGTAGTTTTTCCATGCTAATCAGACGACATGACTTGGAGACAAGGTCAATATAGCAGGGGGTTGATAAGGATTTCACCTGAAGGGTCATGAATCATCCCTTTATCCTGAATTGGCATTAAGACAACTTATAAGAATCCTAAAATTCTCTAATTGTGGAATCTGGGGTAGGTGGATCACTTGGATTTTTATCACAATACAAAGGTTTCAACAATTTACTAGGATCAACTAGAATATGAGTTATGTTTTGAATTTACCCCTTTCATTAAACCTTTTCTATTTGCTGGCCAACTCGGTTGCTATAGATCATAACAACAACATATCTAGTCAAGTGAGGATGTTTAACTCCCACACACCTAACATTTTGATATATCATGGAAGTCATTGATATGCATCACTCACAGTCATTGGATCATATTGATTGATGGAAAGATGTTATAAAATCCTCATCTTCTCATCTAATGTGACACATTGACCATTGAATGGAATGAGTGTGGGTAAGCAGATCATGTTGGGAGTTAAAATAGAATTGAAATGTGTGTAGGATTGTGGGTAATACAACTTATCAGCTATAGTATTAAGGGATTTACAATCGCTTGATGCTATTGGATGAAAATATATGAGTGACAATTGAAGAATGTGATGGGAGTTGTTAACCCCATCATTGGGTCGACATGGAGTCATGATGATGGGTATTGGACATAAAATAATTCCCAAAAAAGCACCCCTTGATCGATGTGAGATTGCCTATCAAAACTACGAATCTTGGTTCTCTAAATATCATTTTTTTTAGTAGTCCATTAACCATCAGATTTATGATGCAAAACCTATCGGATACACAAAAGAAATGTTGGATTCCCCATTTATTCTATTGTCTAAAAATCTAGGTCATTGGACAAATCATCATCTTCCTGAGATAGAAAGGTTGGAAGTGGTCGTCAGATGTATAGCACAAAAGTTGGAAGCACAACAATAGTCGTCAATTTTTCTACCTCAAAATATCATAACTGGTCATCATATATAAATCCTATCCTTCATATTATACATTGCTGTTTCGATAATGACACATAAAAAAACCTCATCAAATGTGAAACATGACCTTTGGTTCACCACTAGAGGTCCATTGACTATCTGACACATGTCATAGGAACCTTATTGTCAAATTTGTGGAATTCCCAGTGAGCATGGGGTCAGATACCCAACAGACTATTCATATGCTATTTTTCATTTATCTTACTAGAGGCTAAAATATTTCCCATCAACTATTTGATGCCTCGTCATTGGATTTTGATCATCTAATTTGTGGGTTGTTTGGGAGGATGTCATGGGTTATCCGATAGACATCGCGTTAGATACTTGATACAATATTCATATTCTTGTCAATATTTGTCCGAACAGAGGCTATAATTGGATATTTGATGGCCATTTGTCCCACCAATTACTCGACCGATTTATACCAACATGCCTAGAAAATGAGGCCTATTAGAGTCACAATAGAATTCTATTGAATGTCCAACACTGGATCATCAGATTTTAGTGGAATTTGTAGTAGTGTTACAATTTTCCCATCACTCATTAATAATTCATGGATGATATTAAGTTATTTATTGACCCAATTATTCAAGGGATATGGGTATTAGATCTGATCCTCTCAAATTTTCAAGTGGCCTATGGCATGATGATAAGTGGGGAGAAATATAGCATGTATTTATTCAATACCAATAATTTGGTGAAAAGGAATCTAATGAGGAATATTGAATTTAAAGGGGTTCCCTACCAACCAAATACCTTGGCATCCCTCTTGTCACTAATTAATTGTGAGTTTCATGTTGGTCGGAGATCAAGGAAAATATCTCTAAGTAGTTGGGAAACTAGACCTTCAAAGCATTGAATCTTCCCATTCAAATTACTCTACTTAAGGTTGTTCTACAAGCCATTCTGATTTATCAGTTGTCAATCTACTTACACCCAAGGGAGTATATAAGAACATCATTTCTAGTTTTCATAAATTATTGTGGCATGGCGATCAACAAGCCAAAAGCTAGACTCTAGAGGCCTGGGAGAATGTGTATCTACCAAAATGCAGGGGTGGTCTTGGTTTGAGGGACACTAGAACACTTATTAAAACCATGGGAGCCAAATTATGGTGGAGATGGCTCCAGGGAGGTCAACGGTTGTGAAAACTAATATGAAATAGGAAGTGCAACCTGGTGATCGCTCAAGCTAATAAAGTACAATAGTAATATTTCCCATTAAGGTCATTAATATGCAATATAAAATTGGAACAAAAGCATTTTATACAAGATAACCCATTCTAGGAGATTATAGATGGTTGAACAACCAAGTTTTGGGAAACATTTTGGCAACAACACCCAAGGCTGGAGAGAGGAGAGGAGTTAATATGTCTTCAAGAGTACACCACGAGGACAAGGGTAGTAGTCATCCCTACTTTTTGGAAAGAAATATCCTTGCAAGATTAGTGGTGAGAATGGAAGCACAGGATAACTAGGACGAGGAACATTTTTCACAAGAATAACAAATTATGGATACACAACAAAAAGACAAAAAGATTCAAGTAGTGTGAGGTGGGGAGAAGATGAGATGGGGATATCAAACATAGGTTATGTTCACCATCAACGAGAATTATTGAATTATGGAAAATCACAAGAAAATCCTAGAGCATCCCCTCTAATGTAATATCTGGTAAGGAAAGTTATGGTGGAAGGTAGCAAGTTTCCTTTGGTTAGTTGGTTGATGTCGACTCCTAACATGGGACCTTTTGAGGAGAAAAGGCTATGTAGGACCATCATGGTGCCCTGTCTCTCAACAATATAAGGAAAGTATTAACCATCTGTTCAACACTTTTGCAAGCATGGAAATTCTGTAGTCCAGGATTTGTAGTCTTTTTGGCTATTTAGACTACTCCTCTAAGAGTTTGTGTGAAACAATTGAATCTTGGCACACCTCTCTTTTCAAAAATACTATTGTGAATATGGCTCATGGTTTGGTTTTAGGTTTCCTTTTGTGAAACGTGTGGAAATAACATAATAGAATCATATTCAAGGATCTAAATAACAAAGAGGATTCTATATGGCAATACATGAAGCTTAATATGAAGGAAATGATACTTACTAAGAAGTAGGTAGAAGATGATTGAAATGTGGAAGGCAAGGAAGCTCAAATTCTATGAGACTTATAAATATCTCAAAATATGGTGGCATTGGATCTCTCAGTGAGTTAGTGGTATTGGCTTGTCTCGGACAACATTGTTGCTTCCTCCATAAGGATTTATCAAGCTTAATTTTGATGTGGCCTCCAAAGAATATCTTGGGCCTGTTGAGTATGGGGGAATATTTCGTGATGATCACGACCATCCTTTTAGGTTTTATGTTTGATAATTTAGGTATACTATTAATAACATGGGGGACTTAAAAGCTCTCGAAATAGGTCCATTCCTGGCTCATGAAGCAGGATATACCAAGTAATAGGCTAATGGAGATTCATAGTTGGTTGTGAATGTGGTTCAAAATTAATCAATGGATCTCTGATTCAATAAGTCATTAAGAGTTGGCGCCTTGATATTTTGATGAAAAAAATTCAAAACCTAGTGCTCTTCTTCCCTTGGGTTATCACGACTCATTGAAAATGAATGGGGAATAAGGCTGTAGATATGTTGGTGAGTTAGGGAAGCCAATATTATAGCTTGGAGCTCACTCATATCTTTTTACCCCATAATTTCAATATTTGGAACGAGTAGTTGAGTAGTATCCTGGAGAGTCACACAAAGCCCCCCAATGGAGGTGTATGATAAACGTCATATGGGGGATGGGGGAGGAGCTCATTCCCCTCACATTTTTTGAATTAGAGTACATGTGGTGTATGGGAAACATGCATAACATAACACATGGAAGTTTAGAGGTCTTGGTGGTAGGCTTATATGTGGGATGGCGAGATTAATCTTTCTATTTGCAAGCTTGGGTATCGATGGTTGTGATGGCGGCAAAGGATTTGAAGATTTTGTGTAGGTCACCAACCTATGCATGATTCTTAGATTATGATACTCTGTAATAAATATTTCTGTATGCGAGTGGGGATTTCCTTGTCGTATTGTTGGAGGCCAGACGTACCAAGTTTGGGACCTTAGTGAGGCTAATAGCTTGGGTTCATGTTTCCACTAGAAAACTTCAGAACGAGGAAAGGACACTTTAAATTCAACAACTGGTGAGGAATTTCTAAGCTCTTGTTCTGTATCAATTAATTTGGTAAGCTTCCTTGGTTTTTCCTTTGGCCTTCATAGTGTAGTTCTTTTCTTTTGTTGGAGGTGGATTCATTTAGCTATGTTTGCATCTTGAGCTCACATTTTCTGTTGAGGGAAGCTTTGGTTTTGGAGGCAACAAGGTCAATTGTTGTTGCGATTGAGGGGAAAAATAATATGCTTGGTCCCCGAGGCTTGAGTTGGTTACATGGGAGTTTGGTTTGGCTTCAAGGCCCTCCATTTGAGAGCAGAGATAGGGGTTAACATAGTAGTATGCATAGGGAGCCCATTGTTATTTTCCATGTGTATTTAAGTTTATGAAATTATCCTACGAGTAGGACTCCTCATCCTAGTGTTGATTACTGTAGTCCCCATAATCTCACTTGTATTCATAGCTCCTTAATCAACACTTCTATTCTAGGTGTTGTTTTATTAATTTGGTTGGTGAAAAAGTCATTGCGAGGAAGAGGACATTGCCATCCCGTGAAAGAAATTCGACAAATAAAGGTAACAAATCTTGCTCGGGGTTGCCTTTCATAACAGAGGTATGGAATTGGCTTTTCCAGAAATGCACTGTCAGGTACTAGTGTTTGGAGGTATTGTTGGATCTTCGTGTAACACTAAAGGTAAGGTGTTGGTATCAATATGATGGGGTTGGTTTGAAAATTCACAAGAAACGTGATAGCATATAAAAAGGGATAGGACCAAGAGGGTAGAGAGTTGAGCACACTGTGGGAAGCTATGGAGATGGAGGGAGTAGGAGGAATGGAAGGAGAGTTAGAGGACGAGGTGGCCCATAATCTGACCCTTCTCTTGGTCATGTAGTTCTTCCTTCACCTTTTGGCACCTTGAAGTACCAGTTGTGGCATGTCACCCTTCTCCTGGAACAACTGGGGCAGAAGTGTCATGATGATCGTAATTAAGTCATAATTTTCATGAATGATTTGTGGCACAATCAATGAAATATGCAGGATCGTTTGGCTTCACTTTGGTGGGCTAGAGGAGACTATCAAAGATAATTGGATACATCGATGGGAGATTGGCTCATTTAGAATTCCATGTCCACACGGAACCGAGGAATCCAAATTCACTTGGTAACCATCTGCTTAATCCTCCTACACTTTGATTTATGTGGGTTGTATTTTTATTAGGGGTCTTTCGGACATTATGGTCTTTGTATTTTTGGGTTCTTAGTTAATTTTGACAATTTGTAATTAGTTTTTATGCTTCTCTTATGGCCAACAAATTAGGTAGGAGAGAGGTCAAAAGAATAGTGAATATTGGACATCCATGGTGTAATCTTTAAATGAAGTCATAGAAGCATTTAGCTATATATATATATATATATATATTATATATAATATATATAATATATATATATATAATATATTGATATATAGATATATAGATAACACATCTATATCAATATGTCAATACATCAAATTATAAGATCTCAATTTATATATGTGCTCAATTTGACGTGGCCTAATATAATAGGTCATTGTCTAGTCAAGTTTGTTCAATGGTCATGTATTTTGGTATTTGACAAGATTGATTATTAAAAATATCATTTAAACAATATAAAATAATAATTTAACTAACCATCATCTCACTGCTAAAATCTAAATTAAAAAATGATGTATTCTAAGCAATGTAAAATAATAATTTAGCCAACTATTACATTATTTAATTACTTCCATATTTTTCAAAATGAAACCTTTCATTCACTAAAACAAGTTAGTGAAATTATTTAAAATATAATTTCACTAAATTTAGAGTCTAAACCACAAATATGTTCATTAAATTTATAATTGTTTTAATTAGAGATAACATTAAGATTAATCTATAATCTCAAACATTTAACCAGTTCAATGATAGAGAATTATAAATTCTATTAAATTCTGAAAACATGTACAAACGACGCTAAATATCGTTTTTTTTGCTTGTGAAATTTTGTTTAATCTCATAGAACATGTGACTAATTGTAAATATATATTAAATTTCATTGTACTCTGCAATTGTCTGCAGAATTTGGAGCATAATTCTTGTTGACCCAATTTCATGCCCATGGTTTCCGATTTAAATGTTGGCTGAAGATCGAAGGCTTTGGCAAACGTTGGAGCAAATTGTCTAGTCTAGTTGGTATATATACTTGTATATATATGATACATATACCTAGTGTATACATCAACATAAAATTTCAACATATGTACTGATATCTCAGAAAATGGTCATTTCGTCTATTAGTTAGATTATGTCTTTTATTTATGGTTGAGAGTGATAGTGAAACATTCTTACCACATCTTTAATGTCAACAAAAAAATCCAATAAACACAATGAAAGTGAGATTATTGATATTTTATAATGTATTTAATTAAAAAAACACAAACGAAATAAATATGTATATTTTTCTTTTTAATTATGATCAACATTATTTTTATTTAGAAAATTGAAAAAAAAAACAAATTTAATATAAAAAAAATATATTCATATACTGTAACTCTTTTAAATTGAAAAGTTTTTATTAATTTTAAAATATAAAAATTATTTAAATACAATTTCTAAAATAATTATTATTAATTATTTCTCTAATATTAATGTTTATAATTTTTTTTTAATCTAATGTTACCCTAAATCAAACACAAATCATTCTCATTAAAATTTAAAATAATTATAAAAAGGTTGACTTACCAATACAGATCATTCTTATAAAAATTCTAATAATTATAAATAAATTTACTTACCATTAGTGTTAAAGCCAACTACTCTATGGAGTATAATAACTATTTGTTCACCTAAATTAGAATGCGTTAACTATTTGAGTGTGCATTTATTGCTTTGGATAGGTATCACTATGGGTCGGTGTAGCATGGTATGTTGAATTGATTTCCATGCCTCGAGCTCCCAATAGATGACGTGGAGACAATGACAGATGTTAGAGGTAAACTTTCGGCTACAAGAAACCATTTAGACGATAAACAATTCTGATAACGAACTTCAATGTCCATCTTTGTAAGTGGAGATGGAGAGGTGGGATCAAATAAACACATAAGTATGGAATGGGAACCTGCAATTGAGATAAGGATTGTCGCCTATCCTAGCCTAAATTATCATATCATATCATAGCCTTGCCTTGCCATGTCGAGCCTAGCCTAGCCTAAACTAACCTAACATGACCTGGTGTAGCTTACCCTACCGTAGCCTACTTAACGTGGAGTACCCTACCTTTTCCTAAGCTAGACTAAACTAGCCTAATCTAACCTAGCCTAAATTAGCCTAGCATAAACAAGCATAACATAACCTAGCTGAAACTAACCTAAATTAAACTAGCCAAGAGTAAAGTAGCCTAAGATAACCTACTGTAAAATAGCCCAACATGGCGTAGCATGAACTAGCATAGGCTAGACTAGCCTACCCTAAAGTAACGTACCTAGCCAAAACTAGCTTAGCCTAAACAAACCTAGCCTAGCTAGATGACACTAAAATAGCCTTTCCTAGCCTAACTTAGCCTAGCCTAGCCTAACCTAGAGCAAATTAGTCTAGGCTAAACTAGCCTAGCCTAAACTATCCCAGCCTAACATAGCCTAACCTTACCTATCCCACACTATCCTAGTCTAGCCTAGCCTAAACCAAACTAGCCATTCTTGGCCTAGCAATAACTAGACTACTCCGGCCTAGTGTAAACTAGACTAGCCTAGCCTAAACTATACTAACATATCATACCCTACCCTACCATACCTTACCCTAAAATAGCCTATCCTATCCTAGCCTAGCTTAAACTTTCCCAACCTAGCCTAGCTTAACCTAAATTATCCTAACCTAGCTTAAAATAGCCCACCCTAGCCTAACCTATATCTTAGTGTAGGCTAGACTACCCTAGCAAAACTCAACCTACACTAGCTTATCCTAGTCTAAGATAACCTAGCCTATCCTAGATTAACTTAGCCTAAACTAGTCCATCCTAGCTTATATTTCCTAGTCCAACCTATCATAGCTTAAACTAGCCTAGCCTAACACGACCTAGCCTTGGCTACCCTAACCTACACTATCCTAGCCTAGCCTATCATATCCTAGCCTAAACTACCCTAGCCTAACCTACACTATCCAAGCATACCATAGAGTACCCTAGCATAACCTTATCCTAGCCTAGCCTAGATTAGCCTAGTCTAGCATAGGCTAGCTTTCCTATCCCATCCTATCCCAACCTAAACTATCCTAGCCTAACACAGCCTAGATGTACTAACTCAACTTGTACAGGCATAGCAAAAACTACCCTATGCTACACTTTCCCAGCTTAGCCTAGCCTAGCCTAACCTACATTGGCCAAGTATACCATACCACCCCTATCATAACCTATCCTAGCCTACTTTAGCATACTTTATCATAGGCTAATGTGGCCTATGCTTGCATAACATATCTTAAGTTAAACTAACCTGGACTAACCTACCCTAGCCTAAAATAGCTTAACCTACCCCAACATAAAGTAGCCAGCACTAGTCTAGCCTGACTTACACAGGCCTACCCTAGCCTAGGTTGTCATTGCCTCCAATAGCATAGCATAACCTAGATTGCCATAAAATAACTTAGCCTAAACTAGCCTACCATAGCATAAACTAGCCTATCCTAACACACCATAGCCTAACATATCCTAGCCTAACCTAAATAGGTTTAGACTATCATAGCCTAGCCTAAACTAACTTAAACTAAAATAATCTAACCTAAACTAGCCTAGCCTAACCTTACCTAAACTAGACTAGCCCAAACTAGCCTAACCTAGGATAACCTATCCTATAGTGACCTAACTTAGACTAGCCTAAATTGGGCTAACCTAGCCTAAATTATCCTAACCTGACCTTGAAAATCCTACCCTAGCCTAGACTAACCTAACCTAAATGAGACAAGCCTAAACTAGCCAGACCTATCCTAGTGTATCCTAGCCTAGCCTCGCCCAAACTATCCTTGCTTAAACTAGCGTAGCCTAATCTAGCCTAGCATAAATTATCCTAACCTAGCCTAGTCTAAACTAGTCTAGCCTTTCCCAAACTATCCTAGTTTAAACTAGCATAGCCTAGCCTAGCCTAGCATAGACTAGTTGAAACTATGCCTAGCCTAGCCTAGCCTAGCCTAGCTTAAGCTAGGTTAGCCTAGCATAACCTAGCCTACCCTAGCTTAACCTAACCTAAACTTGTCTAGCCTAGCCTAGCCTAACCTATCCTATACTATCACAGCCTAAACTAGCCTAGCCTAACCTCTCCAAACCTACCTTATAGTCTAAGTTAGCCTAACCTAGCCTAACATAAACTAGACTAGCCTTACATAGACTAGACTAACCTGGCCTAAGCTTGCCTAACTAACCTAAATAAGCCTAACCTGGCCTATCCTAAACTAGCATAGCCTAACCTAGCCTAAAATAACATATCCTAGCCTAGCATACCCTAGTCTAACCTACACTATCCAAGCATACCATAGCATACCCTAGCATAACCTTATCTTAGCCTAGCCTTGTTTAGCCTAGTCTATGATAGCCTAGCTTTATGAACTCATCCTATCCCAACCTAAACTAGCCTAGCCTAACATAGCCTAGCTTGTACTAGCCTAGTTTTTGCTACCCTAGCATAGGCTAACCTATCCTACACTAGCCTATCCTAGCTTAGCCCAGACTACTCTAGCATAACCTACACTGGCCAAGCATATCATACTATCCCCTAGCCTAACATACCCTAGACTATTTTAGCCTAGTTTATCCTAGCCTGACATGGCCTATGCTAGCATAACATATCTTAAGTTAAACTAGCCTAGTCTGGCCTACCCTACCATGCCCTACCCTAGCCTAAACTAGCGTAACCTACCCCAAAATAAACTAGCCTTCCCTATCCTACCCTAGCCTAGCCTAGGTTGGCCTAGCCTAAGATAGCATAGCATAACCTAGATTGCCATAAAATAGCTTAACCTAACCTAGCCGAGCCTAACATACCCTAGGCTATGATATGCTGGCCTAACTTAGCCTAGCCTAAACTAGCATAGACTATCCTAGCCTAACCTAAGCTAGCTTAAACTAACCTAACCTAACCTAAACTAGCCTAACCTAGCTTAAACTCGCCTAACGTAACCTTACTTAAACTAGAGTATTCCATACTACCCTAATGTAGGATAACATAGCTTAAAGTAGACTAAACTACCCTAACCTAACTTAGCTTGTGCTAACATAGGCTAACATAGCCTAAACTAGCCTAACTTAACCTTGACAAGCCTAAACTAGTGTAGCCTAGCCTGACCTATCCTAGTGTAACCTAGCCTAGCCTTGCTCAAACTATCCTAGCTTAAACTAGCCTAGCCTAACAAAATTAGGCTAACCTAGCCTAGTGTAAAAGAGTATAGCCTTGCCCAAACTATCCTAGTGTAAACTAGGATAGCTTGGCCTAGCCTAGCATAGCCTAGTTGAATCTAGCCTAGCCTAGCCTAGCCTATCTTAATCTAGCATAACCTAGCATAACCTAGCCTAGCCTAGCTTAACCTATCCTAAACTAGTCTAGCTAGCCTAACCTAACCTATGATAGCCTAAACTAGCCCAGCCTAACCTCGCATGTCCTCGCCTAACCTAGCTTAGCCTGACCTAGCCTAATATAAACTAGACTTGCTTACGCTAGCCTAAACTCAACATGCCTTTCCTAGCCTAGCATAAACTAGCATGGACTAGCCTAGTGTTGCATAGGCTAGCCTAAACTAGCTTAAAAAAGCCTAGCTTATCCTATCCTCAACTAGCACAGCCTAGCCTAGCTTAAAATAACCTAGCCTAGTGTACCCTACCCTACTCTTACCTAGTCTAGCCTACTCTAGCAGAGCATAACCTAGCATAGCCAAAATTATGTTAGCCTAGCCTACCATAGAATAGCCTATATCCTACCACAGCATGGCCTAAACTAGCTTAGCGTAGCCTTAACCTAATCTATCGAGGTGTAGCCTATCGTAGCCTAATCCAGTGAGCTGTAGCCTAATCTAGCATAAAATAACATCGCCCAACTAGTTTTCTTAGCTTTATCATAACCTACTCCTAACTAGATTTACATAAACTAGCTTAGCCTAGCCTAGCCTAAACTATATATGCTAACCTAGCCTAAGCAAGCGTAACCTAAGCTAAGCTAGCCTAACCTAGGCTAGCCTAAACTAGCCTAAACATTCTTATTCTAGATCAATGTAGACTAGGTTAGTCTAGTCTAGACTAGGCTAGGCTAAGCTAGGCTAGTCTAGTCTAGTCTAGGCTAGTCTAGTCTAGGCTAGGCTAAACTAGGCTAGGCTAGGCTAGTTTGGCCTAATCTAATATAATCTAGCCTAATGTAGCCTAATCTATTCTAATCTAGTCTATCCTAATCTAGCGAAGACTAATCTAGCCTAATCTAAGCTAACCTACCCTAGCCTAATGTAGCCTTGCCTAGACTAATCTACTCTAGTCTAATATAGCCTAGCCTAATCTACTGTAACCTAGCCTACCTAATCTAGCCTAGCCTAGCCTAATCTAGCCCAATCTAGTTTAACCTAACTTAGCCTAATCTAGGCTAACCTAATCTAGATTAGACAAGCCTAGCATGGCCTAATCCAGCTTAGCCTGGCCTAATCTAGCCTAATCTTGCCTTACCTAGCCTAATCTTGCATAATATTGCCTAATCTAGTCTAGCGTGGCCTAGTGTAGATTATCCTAACCTGGCCTAATCTAACCTACCCCAATCTAGCCTAGCTTAATACAACCTAGCATATCCTAACTTAATCTAACCAAATCTAACATAGCCTAATCTATCCTAGCCTAGTCTAGCCTAATCTAGCCTAATCTAGACTAGCATAATCTAGCTTATCCTAACGTAACTTAGCCTAGCCTAGCATAGACTAATCTAACCTAATCTAGGCTAATCCAGCCTAGCCTAATCTACCCTAAGCTAGCCTAGCCTACTCTAATCTAGCCTAGCCTAATCTAGCCTAATCTAGACTAGGCTCACCTACCAAAGCCTACCGTAGCCTACCCTACACTACTCTACCTATCCTAACCCAGCCTACCCTACCATACCCTACCCTAGCCTACCATACCCTAGACTACCTAGCCTAGTCTAGCCTAACCTACCTAGTCTAGCATAATGTAGCCTATCCTAGCCTACCTCGGCTACGCTAACATAACCTAGCCTAGCCTACACTATCCTAAGCTTATCCTAGCCTACCTAACCCAAGCCTATCCCAACCTAGCCTAGCCTAGCCTACCTTAGCCTAACCTAGCCTAGCCTAGCCTAACCTACCCTACTCTAGCCTATGCTAGCCTAGCCTACGGTAGCATATCGTACTCTAGCATACCCTCCCTACCCTATCCTATCCTACCCTAGCTTAACCTATCCTTGCCTAGGGTATCCTAACCTACCTAAGCCTATTGTAGCCTCGCCTATCCTACCCTACCCAAACTTAGCCTAGCTAGCCTAACCTACTCTACCATAGCCTAGCCTTGCCTAGCCTAACGTACCCTAATCTACCATGGCCTACCCTACCCTACCCTAGCATGCCTAGCCTACCTAACCTACTTAGCCTACCCTAGCCCAGCATAACCTAGCCGAGCGTACCTGAGCATAGCCTACCCTAACCTACCCTAGCCTACCCTACCTAGCCTACCATAACCCAGCTTGTCCTAGCCTACGTAACCTACCTGAGCATATCCTAGCCTAGCCTACCATATCCTAAGCCTAGCCTAGCTTATGTCAAACCTTTATCCTAGCCTAGCCTACCCTAGCCTACCCTAGCCTAACCTAGCTTGGCCTAGCCTAGCCTAGCCTATCGTGCCTATCCTACCCTACCCTAGCCTACCCTAGCCTACCTTATCCTACCCTAACCTAGCATAGCATATTCTATCCTAGCCTACCCTAGCCTAGCTTAAACTAAGTAATTAAGTAATAAATTTATAAAAAAAAAACACTTTAAAAAATAAAATCACTACTATAAAATTTATATATTATATTATTAAAAATATATAAATAAGAAGATCATATGAATATATAAACTTAGGAAATATAAAAAGACAATTTACTTTATTGAAAGCACACTTAAAGAAAAAAAAAAATGTTTAATATTAAAAAACAAATTAATAAAAAAAAATATTTTATATCAATTAGGAAAAATAAAATTCCCTTTCTTATTTTAGTAATAAAAATGTCTAAAAAAAAAAATAAATACTTATTGAAAAAAATATGAATTATTGAAATATAAATTTTATAGGTTATTCAAAATATTTTCATTAAAGAAAATACTATCATTTACATGTAACAAAATTTTGGCTCACCTAAATTCATACCGTGAAATAAATTGAAACATTGTGTATATATATATATATATATATATATGATTCTGAAAACAATAGAATTGGAGGTGAAAAAATGCTTATCCATTTTACTTTTAAAAAAAGACTATGACTGTGAAAACAATGAAAGCAACAGCAAAAAGGAAATTCTATACGCACATAGGCATACGGCTTTCAACTTTAAATATTAGGTGTCCTCAAATGGTTTTGGCGCTTGTGGAGATGTCAGCGATAAATACGAATACGAGTAAACTCGCTGTTTATCAAATCATGATAGTGATTCATTCGAAATTCAAAGGGAGTGCTGAGCTTGCCTTGCGCCGACAACGCCATCCTTGGCTTCTTGACGGAAATGTCGCCTACTTTCTGGGTTTATTTGATACTCCTTCTATCATCCTTTGATTTGGAAACGGAGCCCGTGGGTCCCTCCAGAAGAGGTCCAGTAGGCATATCGTCCAAGAACCCGAAGTCAATACCAGCTGGAATTTCGTTGGCCTTGGACGGGGACCTAAAAGATGCCATAGACGCTGCCGATTCATCAGAAGCCTTGTGGACGTTTTCAAGGCGCCCGTGATGCACAGGACTGGCTGGCTTTCGCGATGGGATGGATATGGCTGGATTTCAATTTATATCTGAGAGTTTTCCTTAATGGAATTGCAGAGTTTCCTGCATATTCTCTGAAAGAGGGCGATGCTCATCTTCTTGGATACGCATGATACGCTTTCTTCGGAAAGAAGAGGCCATACAAGGCGGAGGAAGTGGAGAAGAGAGCAACCTTATACCGAAGGAATAGTGTCACGCCCCCAATCCTTTTTTTTCTAATTGGGCGGGTGAGGCACCACCGTGTACTATATTTGTTCAATAGAGGTACATATGGACTACGACTTCACACAACACTGAATTCTGACTCGCTGAGTTAGTGTAACTATAAACTTCATAAACCGAACTATAAACGCATAGCCAGAATTCTTTTACAACCGAACCATAAACATATAATTCCACAATTATAATTTATGTTCAATTATTAACTTGACCGATATAATTAGCATGTAATTCAATACCCAAAAGAATTCAACACAGAATTATACGGGAGGGGCAACTCCTAACCAAGTGTGCCCTCAATTCTTTTATTAGCTTGATAAACTTTACAATTTCGTGCGCCCTCGGCCTGCACAGTAAATTCGCTTACAACCAGCTTAGAACAGCCTTACAATACACAACGATCCCTACGGCTAAGTGCGCTCTTCACTGCGCCTTATGTGCCAAGACCGGCATATGTTTACTGTTTACACCTCGTTGTCTACGCATCAACCGTTCACCCTTGCACTCGCACTTCTTTGTAGTTCGACCCCACTTCGCTGTCAACCCAAAACAGCTTTGCATCCTCACATTTGTCCTGCACACAACTAGAACTGCGCCCTTTGTCTTGAGAGACTAAGTCCCTGATCGCTTGATGATGAAATGAACCTCAGCCACGCCAATATATAGCTTGCCTCCGTCATTTTGGGTAGGGGTGTCGGTGGTAAAGCCGACCCCCGAAACATAACACTTCGCCCATTTCTCAACCGAGCTGACGTGTTTTAATCTTTACGTTTTCCCCTTCGGCGGGTCGGCTCTTGTAACACAAGGCCGCCCACGCCAAGGGTATAACTCTTCCGGCCTGTGCTTTATCCGCGTGCAACCATGTGTGTGTCCGTCGAGTCGTGCCGCCGCTCATCCACTGTCCGCTGCCTCACGCCCACTCGTTGCCACACCCGGTTCGTTTGGGGCACTTGCCAACGTCGCCCAACTCTTGCACGACGTTCGTTCGGTGCAGGTGGGCACACCTTTCGTGCAGCCCACCGCCCGCTTTGTTTTGTTCCATGTCTGTGTACCTCTGCACGTTGGTTCGTTTGTAAGTGTGGGCGGTATGCCTGCTCATCTGCCACTATTTTAAGCCGTTCGCCCGCAGTTATGCCGTCGGGTGGGCGGTCAAGTTATGACTGTCCGCCCTGCCCATTCTGACCTCTCACCCGCAGCTACCTTCCGGCCTTATCATGCTGGTCACCCGAACTCTGCGTTTGCTCCTGCCGCATCCGCTATGTCCTTCGTGCCAACTTTCGTTCAGAGCGTCCGCCCCTCAGGCGCGGGTCGCCCGCCCGATGAGCGTGGAGCCCCTACGTTATCTGCCCGATGCCTCGCCCAATCATGTCTTTGTTGGATGAAGGTATGTTTAGCCCGTCATGCGGGTTGCTCGCCTGTCGTGCGGAGTGCCCGATTCCTCAGGGCATTACATCCTCCCCCACCCTAAATCGTTGTCGTCTCAACAACAGTTCATCCCGGTAGCTCCTACCGAATCATCAGTGTCCTCATCGATCCTCCACATCAAGTCACTCTTCCAAGCCATGATCTAAAGCATGTGCTTGGGAGCATGCATCCCATACTACATCAAGGTCGGAAGAATGCATCAACCTTGGCTCCTTGATGCATCAGATCTCCAAGCCCACCGTGTATGAAGCCCCTGAACATCTCATGTCACTACGAGCTCCATCTCCAACCGGATGTCCATGCCCGAGTAGTCCCATCCAAACATCGGCCATCCTCATCCAAGCTATCATTTTGGTTTAGTAAAATCGGTTACCAACCCTATTAGTAACTAAGATGTAGACTTCCCAACGATCCTGCCTCTATTGTGTCATCCTCATATAATCAAGTGTCTCACATCCTAATTTTTTTCTTTTCATGCTTCCTTTATGATCCCCCTGCCTAGGTCCATGGAACCCCATTTTCCCACTGCACGTTGGGACCGTCATATCTGCTCAATCAACTTAAGGGCTCACTGTCTTGAGCAGTCAACAATGAGCCCATCCTCCACATCATCTAAGAAGACCGTAAGGAAGATGAGCCTGGTGGCTCTCCCTCACTAATTAATTCGATCCATTTTTCTGGATCCTCAACCTCCATTTGTCGTAGATATGCCTCCCTACCTTCCTTCTGGATGTTCGGCCTTGCATATATGCTTTCCTCTTCATCATCGTCCTCCACCAACTCTAACCTTCTTGACAAATCCAAGATGCTATCTGAGAGCGACTGAATGACCAACTCCTGTTCTGCAAGCTTTGCCTCCATGGTAGACAACCCCTTATCTGTTTCCTTCTTGTCCTCCATCTGCATCCCTCCTAGTTTATGATCCGTCTTAGTCACACCCATGGTAGGGACACCTATGGGTATGTCCTCTCTCCCATCATAAATGAAGAGCTTTCTCAGATGTGGCACTACCATGGCTTCGAATTGCTTCATGAATTCCATCCCTAACACTGCTTCATAGTCATCAATTCGTACTATGGTGAAATCTACCTTCCCGGACCATTCACCAAGCACCGTGTCCACCTTTTCAGCTATGCCAAGGATCGCTGTTGGAGGAGAGTTAACGGTCTTCATATGTGCTTCCACCGGCACAAATTTTAAACCGAGTCTCCTCACAGTGTCTTTGCTCATGAAATTGTGTGAAGCCCCACTGTCAATCATTGTGAGTACTTCGGTCCCTCCAATATTCATGCGCACATATTCCAATTTGTTCCTCTCTGGATTCCTCCTAGAGGTTACCTCCGTTGTGGCTGAGGCTCCGAGGATCTGCATCATCCCTGCGGAAGCATTGTCCTCCTCTTCTTCTTGAGCAGCAATGGTCACTTTCGGTCTAGAAGGGCAGCTCTTAGCCATATGTGGCCCTGCGCATATCCAGCATGCCAAAGGTTTCTTCTCCTTTGGGGCATTATCCGCCTTCGGGGTGCCCTCCTTCTTCTTCTCTTTTGGCTTATCAACCTTCTTTTTCTCATTAGAAGTCTCATCGTACTGATCTACAAGCCTGTCAACCGCAGCGAAGGCCTCTTCAAGCGTTCGGATTTTCTGCCTCTTCACCGCATTACGGGCCCAAGGTTTCAACCCAATAATGAAATTGAAAACCTTGTCTTTCTCGACCATGTCCGGAAGCTCCAACACCGTGCTCGAGTATTCTGGCTGATAGGTTTGCAAGCTTCTTGTTTGTTTGATCAACTTAATCTTGGTCCTTGCCTCCCACGTTTCATCTTGAGGACTGAAGTGTGACTGCAAGGCTTTCTTCATGTCATCCCAGGAGGTGATGTCATCAGCGCTACCACTTGTAATCTGATCGGCCCTCCTTCTCCACCACATCTTAGCATCATTAGTTAGGAACTGGGCAGCCACCTTGACTTACGCTTCTCCTTTAGATAGGTTCAACCGTTCTAGGTACTGTTCCATGTCCCACAAGAAATTTCCAAGAACTTTTGCTCTCCTTGTCCCATCGTAAGATTCTGGTTCCTTGACCTTTACATGGGGCACTCCCCCACCTGGATTGTGCCTTACGGCCCTCTTCAACACTGCAATCTCATCTTGGGCCTCTTCAAGAGCTTTATTTGCTTTGTCAAGGTTCGCCTTCAAGTTCACGAGCTCTGCTAGTCCTTGATCCCTTGATTCCTCGACCTCTTTTACCTTTCCTTCAAGCTGCGTACACAAGTAATCAGTGTACTCAAATTTTGTTTTGAGCTCATCATGCTGCGTCCGGAGCTCCTCAAGTTCCTCTTTGACCTTTGAGATGGTCTCCCGTTCCTTGTTTAGTGAACCCACCTCTTGGTTCCAAGAGTTTTCCAAAGTGTCCATTCTCCCGAGTACCTTGTCGATGAACTCAAGGCTCGAATACTTTGTTGCATCCTTCATCGCATGGTTAGCCCCGGCTTGAGAATTGGCTGCCATCTCTTTGTTCTTTTGTGACCTGGTGCCGACCATCCACTGTCCCCTTTAGATCACCTGCAAATTTTTGTCTGAACAACCTGCTCAATCAGCTCACCCCGGGCTCTGATACCAACTGTCAGGCCCCCAATCTTTTTTTTCCTAATTGGGCAGGTGTGGAACCACCGTGTACTCTATTTGTTCAATAGAGGTACATATGGACTACGCCTTCACACAACACTCAATTCTGCCTCGCTGAATTAGTGTAACTATAAACTTCATAAACCGAACTATAAACGCATAGCCAGAATTCTTTTACAACCGAACCATAAACATATAATTCCACAATTATAATTTATGTTCAATTATTAACTTGACCGATATAATTAGCAAGTAATTCAGTACCCAAAAGAATTCAACACAAAATTATACGGGAGGGGCAACTCCCAACCAAGTGTGCCCTCAATTATTTTATTAGCTTTATAAACTTTACAATTTCGTGCGCCCTCGGCCTGCATAGTAAATTCGCTTACAACCGGCTTAGAACAGCCTTACAATACACAACGATCCCTACGGCTAAGTGCGCTCTTCGCTGCGCCTTATGTGCCAAGACTGGCATATGTTTACTGTTTACACCTCGCTGTCTACGCATCAACCGTTCACCCTTGCACTTGCACTTCTTTGTAGTTCGACCCCACTTCGCTGTCAACCCAAAACAGGTTTGCGTCCTCACATTTGTGCTACGCACAACTAGAACTGCGCCCCTTGTCTTGAGAGACTAAGTCGCTGATCGCTTGATGATGAAATGAACCTCAGCCATGCCAATACATAGCTTGCCTCCGTCATTTTGGGTAGGGGTGTCGGTGGTAAAGCCGACCCCCGAAACATAACACTTCGCCCATTTCTCAACCGAGCCGACATGTTTTAATATTTACGTTTTCCCCTTCGGTGGGTCGGCTCTTGTAACACAAGGCCGCCCACGCCAAGGGTATAACTCTTCCGGCCTGTGCTTTATCCGCGCGCAACCATGTGTGTGTCCGTCGAGTCGTGCCGCCGCTCGTCCACTGTCCGCTACCTCACGCCCGCTCGCTGCCACACCCGGTTCGTTCAGGGCACTTGCCAACGTCGTCCAACTCTTGCACGATATTCATTCGGTGTGGGTGGGCGCACCTTTCGTGCAACCCACCGCCC
Source organism: Pinus taeda (assembly GCA_000404065.3). Taxonomy (NCBI): domain Eukaryota; kingdom Viridiplantae; phylum Streptophyta; class Pinopsida; order Pinales; family Pinaceae; genus Pinus; species Pinus taeda. The sequence continues at coordinate 38,766 of APFE030486880.1, read as the reverse complement.
GCTTTGTTTCATTCCATGTCCGTGTACCTCTGCACGTTGGTTCATTTGTAAGTGTGGGCGGTATGCCTGCTCATCCGCCACTGTTTTAAGCCGTTCGCCAGCAGTTATGCCGTCGGGTGGGCGGTCAAGTTATGACTGAACGCCCTGCCCGTTCCAACCTCTCACCCACAGCTACCTTCCGGCCTTATCATGTTGGTCACCCGAACTCTACGTTTGCTCCTGCCGCATCCGCTATGTCCTTCGTGCCAACTTTCGTTCACGGCGTCTGCCCCTCAGGCGCGGGTCGCCCTCGGGTCGCCTGCCTGATGAGCGCAGAGCCCCTACGTTATCTGCCCGATGCCTCGCCCAGTCGTGTCTTTGTCGGATGAAGGTATGTTTAGCCCGTCGTGCGGGTCGCCCGCCTGTGCAGAGTGCCCGATTCCTCAGGGCGTTACAAATAGGAATCGAAGGCCGACGTATCTACTGAAGCGGGGGTGGCCAAAGGAATATAAGCTACACATGTTCTTTCTTCAATAAACCGAGGAATTAGGCGACATTGCCGTCAGAACGAAGAGGCAATACAATGCGGAGGGAGTGGAGATGACCACGGGCTCCGTCGCCAAAACAAATGACGATAAATCTACGCCACTGCATGCTATCCCTGTACGGAGTATCAAATAAACCCAGAAATTAGGTGACATTGCCATCAAGAAGTCGAGGATGGCGTTGCCGGCACAAGCCAAGCGCAGCGAATCATGATACTGATTCCTTCGAAATTGTATGAAGAGAGCCGGTTAAATTACAAGCATATGCAGATCAGTAACTCGATAATACAGATGGGTTTAGATCTAAAGCAGATCCATAAATTTCGTAAGCTCTGATGGATTCATTGAAATAGAGGCGCATTAAACCTCCACAAATTAAAGAAATGTTAATTAAATAAAAAAATAATATGCCCAGGTTAATTCCTAAAGAGAGGCGGATGGGTTAAGATAACAATAAAAATAATAGAGAGTATTAATTTACACAATAGATGAATTAAATGACTAGAAAGTCGTAGTAAATCCCTTAGTAATCCAAAAATAAATTAATTTAAACCAACAGATAGATACATGGAGGTGAGCAAAACTAGTCTCATCCAGCGTAACCTGTTGAAAGAGAAGCTAGATCCATACATACCAGTAACTCGATTTCATTTTGAGCCACGAGCATTTCCTTACTTCTTCCATTCTGTTCTCCCAACATATTATTGTCTGCGTCTAAAATATTTGCAATGAAAATGTTATACACTAAAAGAGATTAAGGGCTTCTCAGAAAATCAAAGGGAAAAAAGACAAGTGATCATTAGCAACTGAACTTTTCCACCGGAAGATCTGGTTACGTTTGATCTGCTCCACCGGAAGCCCAGACTACCTACAGTAATATGCCCAACAAAACATAGATGGAGGAAGAGGTTAAACTTGCTAAACTATTTCTAAAGAAATCAAGGGTTTTTCAGAAAATGAAAGGGAAAAAAGAGAAGTGATCATCCATCATTGAACTTCTCCACTGGACGATCTGGTTGCCGTTGCCCATTGCCTCGGATCATGAAGAGATTAAAATTGCTGAACTATTTCCGAAGAAATCAAGGGCTTCTCAAGAAAATCAAAGGGCAAAAAGAGAAGTGCTCATTAACCATTGAACTTCTCCACCGGAAGGGATTGATCTGGTTGCCTGCGATCTGCTCCACCGGAAGTCCAGGAAGAGTTAACGTTATAAATAATATAACAATGGAGGAAGAGGGGAAGAGGTTAGGTTATAAATCATGTAAGAGTTGATATATATATCTTCCGCGTGTGTCCTTTCGACGAATATTGGATTAAATTTCTCACATCTAAAACTAGATAGCAACCATTAACTTCTTGCATGCTTTTCTGCCAACTGGATAGTATTGCATCAGTTCACTTTATCCATGATTTTTTACCATTCAGTTAAATGTACTTATATTGCTTTTCTAAATGTGTCGATTGGTCAATTTGTTTTGAATTTCATGATTTTTATTCTCTTTCTCAATTTGTTTTTGAATCTAACGATCTTTTAATCTTTGTTTTAGAAAAGAAACATATGATTTATCACTAATTTTTTTATGATCTTTTAATCTTCGCTTTAAAAAAAACATACAATTTATAACTAATTTATGTCACTAATTTATTCATATTTGTTTTTAAATTTAATTATATCATTTTATATTAATTTGTTTTCTTTTACAAATAAGTTAAATAACTAATTTTATTTTTATGTATTTAATTATTTTTATTGATTTTTTAAAAACAAATATGATGTAATATCTATTAACTCTGAATTTCCTTAATTATTTTTAAATTTAATTGTATTTTCTCATTTTATTTAGTGTTTATTTTTTTCAATATTTAGTACAATACTATATCTTACAAATTTTATTAGATATTATTATTTATTTATTTATTAAAAATGAACACATAGAAAATTATGTATATGTTTATGTTTTGCTCAAAATCATATATTATTAAGTACATCTACATGTAACATGGAAAATTTAGTTTAAAATATATAGTGAGCTCCTAATATAGTAATGTTTGAGTGTACATTTTTGTTATATTTTTTTAACTTATAATGTTTTAAAATTGTGAAATATACTTAACATCATGAATTTGCCAAATTATATTATATATATAATATACTATTATATATATATATAATATATATAATCTAGGTTTTTGATGTTTATATTTTTGTCAAAAGCATATGATATTAAGTCCATCTACATGTAACATGGAAGATTTAGTTTATAAAATATGGTGGGCTCCTAATATAGCGGTGTATGAGTGTACTTTCTATTTTTTTTTCACTTATAATGTTTAAAAATTGAGAAATATTAACATCATGAAAATGAAAATGTTCGCCATCTTTATGCAAGGTTTGGATGCATTTATATTTTTTATTCTTTTATGGAATATCTGTTTCTCTTTTGCAAAATTAAAGCTATTTTTTTTGGTAATATATGCATTGCTTTTGTTTACATGAATTTATAATAAAAACTCATAACTAATTAGTTTTTTCACTTACTGGTTCACGGATACCCGGGTCAGTGGGTAGCCACTACGTCCAGGGTTTTTTAACACTGAGTGGACGCCACCCAAAGGGCATCAACACCCCTCGACCTATTTACTGACCTAACCCCAAGATCTTTCGGGATTCGACCCTGTGACCTCCCATTGGCGAGGCACTTGATTTGACTGATTCAACTAACTCTTGGAGCTATCATAACTAATTAGTTATAAATGTGTCTGGGTATTTTTTTTAAAATATATACTTCTTTGCTTATATAATTTTAGGGTACCCACTATTGTACTATGATTTTCATCTATGACAAAGATTTATAGATTTTATTTGTAATATATCATGGAATTTTAAATTTTTTCTTTTAAGAGTGTGAAATTTATAATTAAAAAA
>APFE030486880.1:0-34702 GCA_000404065.3 Pinus taeda | reverse complement strand
AACAACATGGAAATGCAAATGTTGGCCATATTTATACAAGGTTTGGATGCATTTATACTTTTTTATTTTTGTATGGGATACCTATTTTTCTTTTGCAATTTTTTTGTTTTTGTTTTTGGTAAGATATGCATTGCTTTTGTTTACATGAATTTATAATAAAATCTCATAACTAATTAGTTATAAATACTTCTTTTCTTATATAATTTTAGGGTACCCATTATTGTACTGTGATTGTCACCTACAACAAAGATTTATAGATTTTATTGGAAATATATCATAGTATTTTAAATTTTTCTTTTATGAATGTGAAATTTTATGTATTTCCTAAAATATATTTATTAGTTTATCATTAAGCATCTAAAATCATATTTTGATATCGCAATATGATTCTCTTCCAAATTATATGGAATGTCTCCCCCATATTTCACATTCATTCTATGGGGCTGTGCTGAATATTGTGGTTAGTGAATCATTAACATATGTATTGAGGTTTCAGTATACTTTTGATTGTACCTTTAAATTACATTGATAAAGAGAGAAACGAGTATGTTTTCATGTTTTTCATAATTTTAATAGAAACATATTTCATAGAGTAAACATATTAGTGAAAGTTCTTGAAATCAAACTCAACATCACATTAGAGTTCAACAAAAGCCCTCCAAATTTAACTTATCATTGATTAAACAAAACCAAAACAATGAAAACATCAAATATTTAAAAAATTATATTACAAATATATATTTATTGACATTAATATAAATATTAGTGATTAATAAGAAAATATGTAAAAAAAATATTTACAAATTTAAAACACATATAATTGAATTTATGAAAACATATTTATTCTTTCTTAATTTTATTATGTTTATAGGTGTGGATATCTTTTAATAGGAATCCTAGAATTTTAATTTAATCATCAATGACTAAGAGATTAATCCTATGATTTTTTTTAATATTAGCAGTGAATAGAGAGTTGAGATTTAATTAAAATGTAGTTCTCAAAGTTTTTCATTTTGAATTTAATTAAAAGGCTTGTTGCAAAATTAAATTAAAATAGAATATATCTAAAATATTTTTTACTATAAAATGGTTTATGGCTTTTATTATAACTAGTACAGTCATCCAGTCAAATGCTTGAGAAATACCTATAAAAATTAATTTGTGATAACAATCAAAACTCTAAACCCATTATATATGAGGCATTCCGAGATTGAAAAAATCATAAAAGTCAACTATATTATGGATTTATTATCATTATAAAAATACTTAATATATGAGTTATATAACATTAAACAATATTTTTATCCATGTATATCCACTCCCACTTCCTGTGTGTACTCTTAAATTATGAATAACTCTTCCTACAAATTCATGTGCTAATACCATGACTTATTAGTAGCACATTCCCAATGTGACATGTATTTATATGACATTTTCTTAAATTAATTAATTTGAGATAAATTAATTAAAAGATCATACCTAAATTGAAAACAAATGGCATGATCATATATCATTACTACAAGTGATATTCCAACATATTCCATGGAAGATAAATGTCCACCACCAACATAATAATTAAGCTATTACTATGGAAGATCTACTTTGTCTATTAGTATACCAATAAGCATATATATTCTAGAATTTATTTTCAATTTAGTGAAAAAATAAAAATAAAATTTAATTAATATATACTATAGAAGCCACATAAATAAAATCAATGGTAAGTGCATATTGACATTAGTTGATCATAAACATCAAAATGGGAAACCCATGATAACTCTCTCTGCCTTATAATCCTATCGGGTCCATCTTTGGTCGCTATCACAAGACCACCGTCGATCTCCATGATCTTTGATCCATCCCTCATTCCATCCATTTTTCCCTCTCTCTCTCACTCTCTCTAACTCTTTATCTATCTCAATTGTGCTCTCTCTCTCACACAATATCTCTCAATCTCTGTTTCTGATTCTTACTATGTGTCTCCCTCACTCTCTCTCTGATATTGAATCATTATCTATCTCTTTCTTTGTCAGTCTCTCACCGTCTCATTCTTTATCTTAGTTTCTCTCTTCATGAATTTATTTTGAAGGAGCTACACTTGATTCACCTTTACCTTCACTATGTTAAGCCACTTTAAGTATATATAAGTTATATTGAATTTGCTAAATATTAAATTTTATGTGCATTGTGACTTTTTAAGAATTATAATCTCTTTATCTTACATTGTAATATTATGCTTCGTTTTTAGAATTCATTTTGCTAAAGACCATGGTGCACTATGGTTTACCAAATTTTATCGTTAGTATGTTAAGGATTATAAAGTCATCAATGTCAATTTTTGTTAATGTTAATAGTGGTTAGAGGTTGCATTGTGGAAGGGTTTGTAATTCTCTTAAAGTACTAGTAATCACAATAAATTAGGGGTTATAAGGGTTATGGGACATCTTCATAATGACTTTTGGTTAAGGAGACATATTATATTAGATATTATAGTGGTCATAGTGGTCAAAGGTTACATTAAAGAAGAGAAACAATTAGTGGGAGTTAATATATGGTGCAATGAATAGGAATATATAATAGAAAATTTATTATAATTAGATAATTCAAAGATACATATATTAATATATGTATTTTAAAATCAAATATTATTGGAAAACTTAGTGAATGCTTCTATATGATTGCCCTCATTCTTGTAATACCACAACTACTGGATAATAGCTAAAAAAGCCGTAAAAGATTTAGTAACTAAGGTTTTTCAAAGGGTTAGGTAAATAATTTATTTATATAATGTATCATTCAAATTTTTCTAGTCTAAAAATATATAGAAAAAATATAAAATAATTATTTTTTATTATTAATTGGAAAAATTATTAATCCATATGGAATTTTTGTACTTATTAGGGAATAATATTATTAATCCATATAAATTATAATAGAGAATCTTTCTAGTAAAACAACCTTTCTTTAAGCTTTATTTTGACAATTTTATTGTTTAGCAAAAAAAACACTAATTATAATTACGCTAGTTGCTTATTCATTTTCATTATTCGAGAGGTCATTGTCATGTTGTGTAGATAAAGGATGTCCATGATTGTTTATATAGAGATTTCCCTTTTGAGATCACTTCATAACTTTGTGCATTTTGTGCACTTTCATGAAAGCAATTCATGTTTTTTTAAACTGTGTACTTTCATCAGGAATTTTTTTTTTCTTTTTTAATTTTACCATTACAAGTAATTTACGTTTTTTTTTTTTAAATTGCACCAATATTTTTTTCTATCGGCTTTTGTTTGTTTGCCAAAATCATTTTTGTTTTTTAAAACTTAACTATATAATTTCTGGAGCATTGCAGAATGCAATTGGGTTTTTGCTTTCTAGATTTAGTTGTTGATTTTTTGCCTTTCAAAAATTTAATTAATATTTCTTAAATTCAAGAGTTGGATTTAATTTAGAGTTAATGAAAATATTCAAGAATGTAAATTATTTTTTTATAAATATAGTTGTTATGTTTTTTCTTTTTTGAACTTTCAAAAATATAATTAATATTTCTTAAATTTAATTATTAGAGTTATGGCTGTTATTTTTTTTTTCTAAATTTTAAAAAATGTGATGCAATGGTGAAGAGTAGCAATACAATTTTCAGAGATGGTTAAGGGCAAAACATTATGTGAACATCACATGAAAAAGACCATGACCATTTGAAACATTATCTTCTTAAAGGGAGTCTCGCTATTAGAAAAAAAAACCGAAGACATTTTTTAATTTGAAATATCGGCAATTTTCTAAACAAACGTGGCGGTTGTCTCATTGGAAAAGCTGGTTAGTTAAGAACTCATTGTAAAAGCTTGTTAGTTAAAAAAAATCAATCACATGCCAGAATTGGATATAGATATGCACATGAGGTGCCTTCGAGTACTGTAACAGCGAGTCAAAGCATTTATATCACACATATGCACACGTTCTACCAATATTTTTTCTCGAGTAAAAAGCCATGTCGGAATCAGGGTAGAAACTTGGGAGTTATTCAACCGTGGAAACGAATTTAAACGCAGATGCGTAAGTGGGTATTTGTGTGACAGGTAATGCGAGTAGTGGGCGCTCGGAGTTCATCGAACGGTCAAACGAATTTTTCGAAGGAGTGGGGCCCTGTAGTTTGTTATAATCCCTAACAAAAAAGCGGCATATTCCATTCCCGATGCGTTTGTTATAGGTTAAATTTTATATTCTGACAAAAGCAACATATTACACTACGGTATGGGCAGGTGTCTGAACAAAAGCACGATGGTCAAGTTTGATATATTTTTTTGGTAATATGGGCATTGAAGGAAGTGTGGAGGTCAATCACCATCGAATTCTAATTTTATTTATATGGTATGATTTGAGTGATGGTCAAGTTCGTTATGTGGGAATATAGGCGTTTAAGAAAGTGTGGAGGTCAATTACCATTGAATTCTAATTTTATTTATATGGTATGATTGGAGGAAAAGGTTTACAATTTTTGAGCTCATGAAGATTAATGATGAGCTAATTTTAATTTTATTTATATGGTATGATTTTAGGTTTTATTATGGTATTGAATTTCATATATATATCATTTTTTTTTTCTTAATTTAATTGCAAGTGTTACAGGTTTAACTACATGTTCATTTCATGGTAACGTGTTCATATTATCCTATGTTGCAGGAGGCTGCTAATGTTGATTTCATAGATGAGCTTAATGGAGAAAAGAAGAGAGACAAAACTTCAATATCATGAAAACCGTTTGACATAACAAATTTCAGCTACAAGTATGGAATAACTTCCCCTTCACCTTGAAAGTTTCCCCACAATGGCACCATGAATTTGTGATGAATCTGCCATGTCGACTAAATTTAATAGTTTATGAGTAATAGTTTTCACAAACATTTTTAATAATGGAAATACTTTGCCATATTTCTCATAAACGTGATCAATATATCATATTTCCCATCAAATTGACCAGTATTTCCTTGTCTAATTAGTTTTTAAAGTGTTTTAAGTATCTTTATCTAATTAAATTTTTTATTGGTTTCATGTTAGTTTAATTAATCCATCAGATTCAACAGACTTATGTTTGCTTCTGGAATTAAAAGTTGTTTTTATTTCCATCAACTTAATTGGACAAATCTTTTTACATTTACCTTATAATATAGTGTATAAATATTTTTGTACAAATAAACTCACCTAACTACACGTAACTACCACTAAATCTGTCCATAATACTCAAGTTAAATCGTTGTACCTGATTCAACATGTGAGAAGGACTTGTAATCTCTGGAAGGCCATTTTCTACCCCATAATTCCTTCTTGCGATAGATAACATTTATGAATAATTCCTTCCGCAACTATGGATAACATTTATGGATAATTCTATTTGCACATTTGAGACACTGAGCACTAGTTTCGAAGTGTTGTTTATAATTATTTTTTTGCGCATTTGTTTATACTGTGAGTGGCCATTATACTTTTGTTCCCGCATTTCAAATTCTGAGCAATTTTTTATCAACATTCGTGTCTCGTCACACACAATCAGAGTTATCCTCACCCATCTCTAGGCAATTAAATTTTCTTGAGAGATATTAACACAAATAACGACAAAAGTTGATCAATTAGTTGAAACAAAGTGCAACAGGTGCGTAACATTGTCTTAATACACCTTAACAACAAAGGTATTGAAGACAATGACCAACTAGCATACAAGGATAGTATTGTTGTTTTTGTAATTTTCTTTTTCGGCCACCCTAACGAGGAAGCTATTTGCAATTACATTTGAGACCACATCAAACCATAGGACATGCGAGAGTATAATAGTATTAGTAATATAGAATTTGCCTACCCTAACGAGGAATCTATTCTCAATTACATTTGAGACCACATCAAACCATAGGACATGCGAGAGTATAATAATATTAGTAATATAGAATTTGCCTACCCTAACGAGGAAGCTAAGCTATTTGCAATTACATTTGAAAGCACATCAAACCATAGGACATGCGAGAGTATAATAGTATTAGTAATATAGAATTACGTTTCCTGAAGTTTTTTCCTTCTGTTTGTATGTTAATTATATTTGGGGCCTCCAGAATTTACGTGTATGACCAATGGAAGTTTTTCTGAGATTATAATAGTATTAGTAATATAGAATATGCGTGGTGGTGTTCCATTGTACTTACGTTTTCTGAAGTTTTTTCATTCTGTTTGTACGTTAATTATATTTGGGTCTCCGGAATTTACAAGTTGTCAAAACACATTTTCGATGCTGCAAAAATAACATCTATGTAGCTCTTCTTATTGCATGTGGGAATAACTTTTCAACATCTATCAAGTCATTATTATATGTGGGAATAACTTTTGATTTAGGAATAGTATACGGGAATGGGAAGACATGAATAGGAATTTTATGTGGAGGTTGAAATGTTAGGTAAAAACCATTTCTATTTTATGTTACCTACTTGAATAAGGCTTTTACACTAGCTTCTTAGGAAAACACCTCTATTAGGGTCTTAACTAAAAGAAAACCATTGTTTAATGAAAAGAAATTCATGAATAAGAATTTTATGTGGAGGTTTAAATTTTAGCCTTTCTATTGGATGTTACCTACTTGAATAAGGCTTTTACACTAAATTTTTATGAAAACACCCTTATTAGCATCTTAACTAAAATAAAGCTGTACTTTTTTTAATTAAAAGGAAGTCATTGATTTAATTCACATTTTAGTTGAAAGGTTTATAGTCAAGTGATTAGTATATTCACATGTTAGTTGAAAGGTTTATATTCATGTGCCTCAAGATAAACAAGTTAGTCAAATGTATCTTCATTAATTATTTGGTTGGTGTGAAAGCATACAAGATTTTGGATTGTGTAAATGAGAATATTAAGTATAAGAATATTGTTTTAAGAAAACTAAATTATTGTCCCATAGATGCGTAGTTCTAGGACATAGTGAGAAGAAGCTAATTTCTTTAGATGTTTAGCAACCACCAAATATTAGAAAATTTTAATTAGAAAATAAACCAAAGTTTCATGATTGTACAAATGAGGAGGTAAAAAAAACAAATTAGAAGAGGAAATTGAAATTCCACATGGTTGCTTAATGGATGAACAAGTGGTTGATGGTTGCTTAGGTGAATGCAACTAGGTGTTCGAGGAAAAGATAAATTCAATAGCGTCCTTCAAAAGTACAAGGTGCTAATATTGGTTGTGAGAGAATATTTTTAAGTTTTCAAAGCACACTTAGAGTGATATTTTCACTAGATAAAAAATAACATTTATCAAGTTCAATAATTATCAAGTTCTTATTATAGGTAGAAATATGATAGTGGAATGTGAAGACATCATTCCAATATGGTGACTTTAGACGAGGAGATATATTTGACACAAATGTATATCTATGTTGAAAAACATAAGTAATTCTTGCATGCAAAATCTATATGGTCTCAAATAGTCACCCATAACATGTTATGAGAAGCTACATCATTTTATCTCAAGTTTAAGGGTTTCAAATAGTCACCCAAAACAAGCTACCAGAAGCTAGATTATTTTATCTTGAGTTTAGCGGTTTTAAGATCTAAATTGGACCACTATCCATATTAGAGATAATATAGGAATTATATGGCCAAGATCACTGATTAAGAATAGACTCCTCAAGGTTACTTAAAAAATTTAAATAAAAAGAAAAAATAAGTGTGGGAGGATATCATTGGAGCAAATATTATATGTTGGACCATTGGATTCATAGGAAAATCCTTTATTTCCAGTCGGGCAGGTCTATTAAAACTACGTGATTTATATTATTGCGCATTGAGGTGTTCCCTCTACGAATAAACCCAGAAATCCCCTAGAGTCTTAGCTGTCTTCTTAGAGTCCAATTGATTTGATGTTAGACAATTGAAATATTTGCAACCATTAGATTAAAAATCTTATGATAACTACTTTCACAGTTGAATTAAAGACCTTATTATACCTAATTTTTAAAACTGCCCAACCTGACCTACTGAATGAAGTCTTGCACTCTGTTATTCCAAAGCTGAAAAATATTCACCATGGCAGATCGAATAGCTTTGTTAAGTTTTCTGAAGTTTGTGGGTTGTTTTTTCTCAAGGTCTCATTCAGCCTTTTTTTGAAAAACGTTTCGCTTCTAGATATTCAAATGTTTTGTGCTGGATTGAAAGACTGGAGATATTTTTTGATGCAGTACGCTCGACATTAATTTATGCAAGCTACTATTTCTGTGAGTACTAACATAGGAGTTATCTTGACTAGAAAAACATAAAATGTTTTAAAATGGAAGTAAGGTTTACCAAATTTCATAAAATAGAAATATCTATATATGTGTCTTATTATTGTGTAAATGTATCTTTTCTATTTTCCAAGTTGTAAGATTCATGGGCCAATGTTTACAACTATCACGAGTTTTGTGAATATTTTTATTCACATGGATTTCTTCTTATGGAATTAAAAAGATCGAAACTCACGTTACGCACATGATTTGAAAATTTTCATATGCATATTTAAATTTAGAGTTTTGGTTTCATGGCTTGAATGTCTCTCATTCCGTATTAACATTATTCATTGTATGCCTTCCTTCAATAAGAAAAACTCTACCAATATGATTTGAATATGCCCAATATTCCTCTGGAATATTTTTTACCCTTATGTTCAATTTTTGGAACTCTTCAATGTGCTCCATTATTGAACCCTTTTCTTTGAGACTTACCAATTGGCTAAAAAAAGTATTGCTTTTTGTATCCTCATAATGTGTTTTCAATTCTCTCGTAAAAATTGCCCAAGTGATAACTTGTTTATGAGAGCAAAGCCATTGATACCATACAAACTGATTTGGTTCCAAATATAAAGTTGCAATACATACCTTTTGTGTGTTTTGCACATTATTGAGATTGAAAAATTGCTCCATCTATAATATCGTTGTTACAGGATTCTTTCCATCAAACTTCCTCATATCAATTTTTGGAATATGGTGGGTCTTTGATCGAACACTAAAGTCTATGAAATCATGATTAACATTTCTTTTGTTCACATCATGAGTTTCCTTTACTACCCTTTCACCATTTGTAAGTATTTCTTGTAGAAAATTTGTCAAATCTGTCTTCAAATCCTCTATGTCTATCTTCAAATCTGTCATGTCTCTCTTCTAATATGTCTTCAAATCTAACTTCAAGTCATCCATCTTATCTTCCATGTCCTTTATCTTAGATTCCACGCCATTTATCTTAGCTTCTGTTAGCTTTTGTGAGAGTGACATTTGGTCTTGTAATTTTGATATATCATGTAGCATTTCTTCCTCTTCTTCATGCTAGAGCTTTCAAGTTGCTTACTAGAAGTTTGCATTTTCCTTCCTCGAGGCATCAGTTACTGATATTAATGCTCTACTGTGCCCTTTGAATTCCTTCAAAATAATTTTTCAAACCAAGCTTAAGCAAAAATTTAAAAAAATCTACACACCTTTCTTCACTTTGTAGGAGCTCAATATTGCCTCTGATGTATCTCTGTAATATCAGATCATCCAGTTCTAAAATTGTGACCTGCAGTAGCCCACTATGTCCTCTTTCCAATGCCACCAGTCTAATCCAAATTGTATTCTCCAAGGAATAGTTATGCCAAATCTCCCACAATCACCTGATTATAGACTAGTTCCGTAGAACGAACTCGTACGACATGCCACGTGTCCCTGTTTCAAACTTTGGCTCTGAAAAATATCTACAAGAAACTACAATCCGTCCTATTTCTATAGCTTCTTACGAAAATTTAATCCATTTCTTAGAGAGAAATTTATGACAATTTTCCCCAGGTCACCTATTTGGAATGTAATACAAGAGTCTGCAAAAGACCAACTTCCTCAGATCATATCTCCGGAAATGTAGCACCAAAAGCTCTGAAATTCAGACCTAAGGTTCAGTGAAATTTTGTCTCAAATGGGTTTTTTTTTCACTTTTGAAACATCGCAGAAAAAAATTTATAGCGAAAATGCCATGATGACCTATTTGGAGCAGAAAAACCTATAATCCAAAGCTCTGATACCAAATGTTATGAATCCACTCACTAAAAGATAGAAAAGATACATCAACCCTTAGAATTCAGCATCTTCGAGGGGGAAACCTCCTTTACATTACACAAATGAATGATTCTTTGATGATTCAAATGACAAAACCTCCTTTCTATATATAGGAGTCTAAGGAGTCACAATATAACCCAGCCAACCTAAAAATAATAACATAAAGGCACAAAAATAACAATAGAGGGATTCTATGGGGTACAGTAATAACAATATGGGGACAATAGGGGCACAAGAATATTAATAAGGGATATAAATACAATAGTAATGGGGTAGTCACTAGTATTATAGGGACGTAATAGTAGGGGCTTATTCCTCAGGGCAAGAATAGGTTGGTAAAGCAACTGATCACGGATAAATATTTCTGGCATTCTCCCCCTCAGGGATTTATTAAATGCAACATAGATGGGGCCTCAAAAGGAAATATGGGTATGGCTGGGTATGGTGGTGTGATTAGGGATGAAAAGGGATGCATACAACACATTTTCAATTTCAATTTGGGAAGAGCCACAAACAATATGGCAGATCTAATGGTACAAGAGAAATATTTAGAAATTCTGAAGAATGATAATCTTCAAAACATCATAATTGAAGCAGATTCGGAGCTGATCATCAATTCAGTCAAGAGAATCTATTGTGGTTCAGCCTCGAAAAAGGTCTCGAGACATTGTAGGCTTCTTCAAGTCTATCAAAGAATCCATCTCGACCTTCAGAACATGATAACCTTAAGTTTCACACATGTGTGCAGGATGACCAATAAATTGGTGGACATACTTGCCAATAAAGGTGCTATCTACACTAAAAGCAGTAGTAAGTACAGATGGTAAGAGATTCCATAGGGTAGATTGAGATATGACTGTCTCAACCAGGTGAATGAAGACTGAGAGATACATCAGAACAGAGAATGGCAGTAGTAGAAGAGGTTGGGTTTTGTAGATACACAGTCAACATGAAATGGTTTTCTAGAGGTAACTTTCAAAGCGGCACGCAGGCCTTTGTTAGCTTTATCAGTCCAGAATAGCTTAGACACAAAGTTCTTGGGTGGGAGATGATCTGTAGCATGAGGATATTTACAAAACTTTCTCCTAACACAGATAAACTCAGTTTTCCTCAGTGGGAAGAAGGGGTGAAGAGTCTTATGTTAGAAGGAACAACAGAATCCCACCATAGGTATATAACTATTGGCAATGGATACAGTGAACCAGAGTGGTTGGTCTACAGGTTTTCGGGTGCTCGGCTGGCAGGAATCCCTCCTCCTTTTCTTTAAATGGAGATTCCTCTCATCCATTGGATCAAATGGCTGAGGATCAAGGGTGGATATTCAAATTGCAGTTTGATGGATCTAGGTCATAGTCTTTGCTTCCTCAGCTAACATGAAACCTTCCTCATGACAACCTTTAGTTTCAATACCGCCCTCAAGGTGGTTTTTGGCTTATCGGAAGCTCTCAACTCTGGAAGTGGTTGCATAGAATAGAGCTAGATTCCACTCAATATGCAACCTGTGGCTCTAGTAGGAGAGAGAATACTGCTCTCATCGGGTGGGTATTCTCTGGGCTTCTTTTCCATCCAATATGTTTATCAACTCTTGGATCTTGAGTTTTGGATCAACGGTCCAGGTTCGTTATGCATGTTGGCAGGTCTGGTTAAAGTCATGCCTCATTATTATCATCCGTGCTTGTTCAGCTTCATGGTGGGTATCAATGAATTTCAGGAAAAACACATACGTAATGTTTACTCCCCTTTTTAGACCCAAAATATGTATAGTTTGGTTTATAATCCCTTTTCAGGTCCGGTTTCGGTTCCAACTTGTATGCCTTTTTTCACTCCGTTGTAACGGTTCAAATTGCTTCTGTATTTTGAAGGACTTATAGTTAGGGGGTGAACCCATGGCATAACTATTCAGCCTTTGGCGCATTTCCCCTTACCCTCAGTGGGATAGTTAATTCTATGTCCCCCGTTTCCTTTGGGTTGGTTGTAATTTATGTAATTAATCCTTTTTTGTTTAATTTTAATAGAAGGTATGACTCTTGCTTTAGCAAAAAAAATTTTAATGGATTATGTAGAAAGACTAAAAATAAAATAAGTACGATGTAGATAAAACAATGTCTAATGTATTTTAAATCTCTACCATGCGATTGCATGTAATATTCTTCATTCCACATTTCCCCAATAGGGGCTCCCCTTAAGATGGTGGAGATTTTAATCATGAACTAAGATCCAAATAGACATCCAAGTAATACATATCTATATCCACCCATTGGTGTTGAAAATACATCATGAAGTGAGGCTCGCAGAGGAGCCTACCACTAATTCAACCTTACTTATAATTAAGGATGGGTGTCTCGACACCCCTGAGCCATGTAAGAACATGTGAATTTATTCTAATTGATGAGAGGATTTTTTATTACTTGCAACAATATGATGGGGGCTGGAGTAGCTACGTTGGTTCAAGCATGGTACCTCGGGCTTTGCGTACTTGAACTGGGGATCAACTGAGAATTAATATGGGAAATACTACATTCTGTAAAGTATAAGGTGAGTCTAGTATCATTCCAAGATTTTCCAATGAAAAGACTCATTTGACTCTTTAAAAGGAGTTTGATTTAGGTTTTACAATGCTAAGTGGTACAGAAATAGTGCTCTTGGTCAAATGAAACACACTAGAGAAACAACAGGATGTAGTAGAAAATATTTTTCACACATGGGTATGTCAATGGTTTATACATCACTAATCTTAGTTCACTATATATGTATTTATATCATCATATATGTGTTCAACTCGATGGGGGTTAGGAACTGCCATAATTCACTAGTCTTGGCCTTATTCCTAATTAACCATGGACATTGGATGTTTGACTTTCTTGACCGACATTATGATTGTTTATGGGGTTTTGGTTTAGTCCACAATTTATCTTTTGGTGATGGGGCCAATTTTGTTAATGGGTGGACTAGAATACACAAATTCATCTAGCACCAATTAGTTGTCCTTGTTTTATAAGGGCATTGAGTTTCTGGTGTTTTGACGGAGGGTTTGTTGTGTTTATCGGCTTAGGTTGTGAATGTTAGCCCTAACCACTTGTATATGTCTATGATGTATATATTTGGGTTATGGGGAAGCATGTCCATTGTGACATTAGGCCTCCTCCATCACAATGATGTAGACTAGAGCATAGTGCCCCTATAAATTCATATTATTTGTAAGTGTATCTAGTTGTATCTTGATATTCAAGGTCTTCTAATATATGTGTCTTTTCAGTTCTAGTTGAAAATGTATTTTTGGTAATTGGCTATATCTTTTTTGTAATTACCTACCGGCCAACAAATACGGTATGGGTCAGGACAATAGGATCTTAGAAAATTATATAAACTGATGTGATCTTATGAAATAATGAAATTTCTTAAATTAACAAAAATGGATAAAAACATCTATAGCCATGCAAGAAAGATCACTAGTTTATAAATAATGATACATGTGGAAAATTTTAATGACCAAACAACTAAATGGAATGACATAGATAGGGGGCTAGATTTCTTACAAACATTCATTGGATTAGAGAATGATAAGAAACTAAATGATGAAAGGTTTTCTATTATATTTTACTTTAAATTTGTAGAAGTATAAAAAAAATCATAAGTATTTAAAAATATAATTATATTAATTCATATGATATACTATAAGTATTATATAATATATTATATATAGTAATATTAGGATATATATTAGATATAATTATATATAGAAATAATATTTAATATTATAGTTAAGTTAAGAATGAGGAGGAGCATATCAATCTATAATGTTATTTTGAAAAAAACTGATCAAATATAACTTAAAAGTAATGGAATACAACTCGATTTCAATAATTTTAAATAAATATAATAAAGAACAAAAATTTAGAAACAATTCCTTCCAGTCACATAACGTCTCATAAATTTAATAAATAAATTTATGTTTTTTTTTTTAATGATTTAATTAATGTTGGAGACTAAACATGTTTTGTTGGAAGCTTGTAAAAATATGACACTAAAATAAAAATTTCCTTGTACTCTTATGAAACCAAGATATAGACTAAAGAGCATCTATCATATATAGGAACCGAACAATTTCTAGTTTCATTTATGCCATTATTAATCATTGAGGTATGGATAAATGCAACATTAAGAGCAAATTGGATGAACAATCTTTCAATTGTTTGTTTTATAACAACTTTGCAAAATATAATATCAATAAATGGTATTAAATATTAAAATATATTGATTGCATGATTGTTCCTCTACATTATCGTATAAGGGAGATGTATAAGTACTAGATGCTAGATTTAAATATCCTCTTAAGGGTACTATTTTTATCTTTTTCTGAAACATATTTTTTTAAACCTTTAGCTACATATCTAATTATTTCAATCTGTGAATTGTAACACTAATGTGTATAGTTTCATATTCATAGAGATATGGATATAAATAATATATACCATCATTAAAAATATAGAAGATTCTCTTTGAGATATAGAGAAGTTCTTAAAAGTTGTTTGGAGAGCTAGTAACTTACTAAATAGTGCTTTCATTACTATGCTTGATTCAACCAAGAATAATTATAAAAAAAACAATCTTTTGAGTGGTGTCAAACCTCTATGAAACTCTAGATCTTTGAACTCAATGGCCACTAATTATGTGTTGTCACTAGATATCTTCCCGTTAGCAATAGAAGTTGTAGAGTGAGAGAGATTACCAATCATATATCTATCAATGATACCAAGCATAGATCTATATGTAATGGATAAAATTGTAGAGGGATTAATAGAGAGGTAAACATGCGTATTCTCCTATACAATGCAATGTAGGGATTGCTTAAGGTAATGAAAGTTAATTTCCACTTTGTTGTTTTAAGCTAATCATAAATCTAGTTTAGTTGAAATATCAACATAAAAATGAATTTTGCTACCATTTCTTTATAGGACTAATTTTGTGTTGAAATATATTTATGTTAGTAAAAAATAATATAATACCAAAGAAAACCTTTTATTTTATGCCTCTTCTCTAAAACAATTAGCAACTACATTTTCACCGTTTTTTACGAAGCCAAGGTAAAGAAAATATCTTCTTAGTTATTTATGTTGCTATTTGAATTATAATTTTGATCATTTACTTCAATCCAAAAGTCATGAGTATTTTTGAAATTATAATTTTAAAACAATAGAATATAAATTTAAACATTTAAAGTTTATTTAAAACTAAACAATATTATCTAAAATTTCATAATATTTTATGCATTTTGTTCACCATTTAATGTTGCGGGTAAAACAAATATGAGGAATATTTCTTTCTATGTATCAGTATTAATCATATTATTTATATTATTTTATTTGATAAACACAATTATATTCAACACCCTTAACATTATCATAGTTATATAAATTAATATTAAATGTTAGGAGACCTCAATTCATTCTTTATAAACATCCATACAGTCCTTATAATACATATGGTATAAAGAATCCTAGATGCATCTTAAATTTGAATCTATTTAGCTAATAAATTGATTACACCTTTCGAGTTACAAAACATTCCTCAAGTTTTGCACCCATATAAGAGGCTTGCTCATCGAAATATGTGATCTAGATTTAGGGTAGATTTAGGTTTGTTCACCTACAGAATAAATTATATTATGTTTCCTATAAAGTTTTGGTGGAAATGAAAAAACAAAGTTGTTAAAAGAATACAACCTCGAAAACAAATGTAAAATGGCAAAAACGAACTCTTTGTTGAAAGGGAATCGATATCATTATGAAATATTTGTAATATATACATTTAAAAATATAAAAATAAATATTACTAAACATCAAATCTTCAAGTGTTATTTACAAAAAAAATGCCTAAATATGTTTACACAAATTTCATTGAGGGTAAAATAAATAACTAGAAAAATATTCCTCCATAGTGTCACATGTTCAATGAGATAAATGTGTAGAAAATAAACAAAGTAAAAACCTAATTTAAAATAAATAAATTTCTAAGAAAAGATCCACACAGTAGGACTTTCATGGTGTGTAATCATATGTATATGACCTAGAGAATCATTAACCAAGTGAGAACAATCCTTTGCAAATGACATATTTAACCACATAAATTTAAATAATATAGATAAATTGATATTGACACAAAGTAATTTTTTTTTATAAAAAACCTATATATCTCCCGAAGGAAAATGTTTCCTACAGAGCGAAATTAAAAACAACATTATCTATAAATAAATAAAGTAAATATAACTCTATTTTTCCACTTTCTAATTTAAAATTGTTAATGATCTATTTAAACAATGTAAACAATAATACAGTATATAGAAAAATTTCCTATTCTACGATGAAATAACATTATGGGAAGTAATTCTCAATGAAAATCAAATATACAAAAGCTAGAGTTAGCATCAACTGAAACCCCAAAGTTGTTTTTCTTCTCATTTACAATTTTCAATGATCGATTAAAGAAAAGTACAACCCCCTTGTCAGCTTCGTTATCTGTGAAAATTCTATGTGGAAAATAACAAAAAATCTAAAGATTCAAAACTCCAAAGGTTTTAGCATAAATTCATGGTTCTCTTCATGGGAGTTAGCGAATAGAGAATCATGAGCAAAGATGAGATATGCTAGTTCAAAAAATCCATTTTGCAATAAATGCCAATGAGAGTATTAATTCAGATGATTAATGAATGCAAAATGTGTATGAATATATTTTGAAAGAATGTTGAAGGGTCAAAATAGGACCTCCCTCATTCCATACCTTTGTCCCTCTCACATTCTCTCTCCCACTCCCTATAACTCTTGCTCTCAGCTCTCACTCCTATCTCTCTCTCACATTGTTTCTCAATCATTCTCTCTAACTCTTACTATGTCTCTCCCTCACTCTTTCTATGAAATTTTATCCTTCTCTATCTCTCTCTCTCAATATATCACCCTCTCAATCTCTATCTTACTATCTCTTCCACCCTCTCCCTCTCTCTCTTCCTCCCTCGCCCTGGATATCTATTTGTCTCTCTCTCACTCCCTTTCTACTTCCTCCTCCCTTTTATCTCTCTTAACAGTATCTCACTTTATCCCCCTAGCTCTTGCTATGTTTGTCTCTCATTACCTCCCAATATTGCTCTTTCTCACTCTCAGAATGTCTCTTTCACATACTCTCTGACATTATATCCTCCTCACTCTCTTTGTAAAACTCTTCCCCTCTCCCCCTCTCTCATTTTCTTACTCCCTCTCTCATTCCCTATCCCCCCCATCTCTCATTCCCTCTCTCTCCCTCCATATCTCCTTCTCTGACTTTCCCTGCCTCTCTCCCTCTATCTCTCTACCTCATTCTCTCTCTTTTAATATATCTCCCCCCCCCCATATCTATCCCTCAACCTTATTCTCTCTCTTTTTTTTTTTCTGTCTCCTCGTATCTCTCTCACATTCTCTATCCTTGTCTCACTCTCACTACCTCTCTTCCCCCCTCCCTCTACCACTTGCACTATGTATTTCCCTCTATCTCCTTTTCCTCTCTGTTACCCTCCTCCTTGTGCGCTCTCCCTCTGTTTCTCACTCTCCCCCCTCTCATTCTCCATGTCCCTCTTTCTCTCTCTCAATATTCCCCCCCCTTCTCTCTCTCCCACTCTCCCTCTCTTTGTGTCTCCCTCTTTATCTCCCCCTTTCTCTATGGCTATTTCACTCCTTACCTATTTCCATTTATTCCTCTCTCTCTCCCTCTCTCTTTTTATCTCTCGCCCTCTTCTCATTATCTCTCCCCTTGACTCTCCTTGTCTTAACATCTATCTTAGCTTTTGACACTCTCTCTCCAATTCTCCCCTCTCCATCTATCTCTCTATGTCACCATCGCTCCCTCCCTCCTTTTTCTTCCTCCCTCCCTCACATAATCCCAATCCTAAAACATAAATCTTAAATCTAATTTATAAACTTGACTTCACTTAACATTACTTAGCATTAGGTGAAACTTATTCGTTTAACAAACATATATGGTCATAATATACAATTCTATAGACATTATAAAATTTAAATCCATTTTATAATATTAATAAAAGAATTGAACCCCATAATTCTATTTAAATTGTAATTTAAAAAATTAAAAATAAAGATATACATTCTAGCAATTTTTATAAAAAAATACTTTGTAACATGAGTATTTTTTATAAAGTAATAACTATGAAATATTTAAATGCATGTTAAATAAATATACATTTTCATATTTAAAATGAGAGGGATTCACAAACAAAAAAAATAACATATAACATAAATATAATAATAAATTAATATTTCCTTACACCAAAAATATATATTTGGTCATAAACACAATCTAATGTTATCATAAACACAATTTAATGCGGTTGTGTGTTAAACAAAACTAAAATGAAACTAATAATGGAGGAACTATTTAATGAATGTTGTAACAAGGTGCAATATATACTCCATTTGTAAAAACAATTTAATAAAGACTAATTTGGGGATCGATGTGAATTTAATAAATTTAATAAAAACAATTTAAAAAGGGGTATGCTCATAATCAATGGGTTGTATGATATCTTCATCATGTGGGGAGATAACTATGGATTTTAAGAGTGGCTCCAAGACATTCATGTACACACATATCAGAGCATAGGTAGTGCACCTCTTGGATTTGGTTACTGTGATTCTTTACATAGTTTCCAATGGTATTTCCAATTCCAACCAAGATATATTCTTGCAGATATTTAATTTCTATAGTGTACAATATTACCCATACACTAGAAACCAAAAAAGTTTCTTTGCTTCCGTTGAAACGTGACATCCATAACTGGATCAAGAGACTAGCATTGTTAAGAAAATAAGGGCCATTATCAAAGACCCTTAAACAATCCTCTAAATTAGTGAAGATAATCATAAGAAAACATTTCAATCTAATCTACAAATGAGAATGCACTTTTGGCCGCAATTTAGCCTTGATTAATGTTGTTAGATCTCGTTTTGGTGGCCAAGAACCAATAAATTTGTAGATTAAACAATTGTCTTGCATGGATTCTTTATGTTACAAGACTTTATCTTACTTGACCTCATATCTAGGGTTTTGAAGGAATTTTGGAACATAGAAGCTTGATCTAATATTCTTCCATGTAGTGCCCACGATTGGGGCGTATTTCTGACCTCCTTGTGATGGATTTCCTCGTGGGGTGATTGTTAAGGTGTTACTACCACCACCTTATTCCGAGACTTAGCATCTATAAAGACTATATTGCAATAGGGAGGAACTGCACCCCCTTCTGTTGACAAGGCAACCATAATTTGATCCGAATCAAGCTAAAAACAAGGTCCTAGCAAAAGATTAGAGTCAACTATGAAAAATATGCAAACATCTAAAGGTTGCAACACATGTGAACCCTAAAATTAGCTCATTAACACTGTATAGAGCTATTTCACAAGATCTCCACCATATTAGTCTTAAATGTTATCAATTTCTTTGATTAATTAATTAATCCTTTTTTTTAGTATATATAACATTAATTATATGATTGAACCTAAAAATAATTTTAGTATTTATAACATTATTTATGAAAAATATTTAAATAAATAATAATAAAACTAATATATAACTTAATTATAACATTTTACCTAACTATAAATGTAAGATAGATAAAAATCCAAGTTGTAAGCTACAATTTACATTCTCGGGCCACTCCTCACTAAATAAAAGAGTGCATGATGTTATGCATTGAGATAAACACAACTTTCGATGGAACTAAGACCAAAATCATGTAAATTGGGAGCGATTGAAGCATCTATTTGAGGAGAACTAATATTCTTAGAAAATGTAAGCATGTGAATGTTCAGCTATTTAGTTTGGAGGAAATTATATCGAAAAGATGTCTCTAGTGAATAGTTTATAAATAATTCTCTTTTAGGGCAACTCCGAGATAAATTATAAAGAGAGAGATTAAGGATAAATCTAAAATATAGGCAAGATGGGATTGAATGCTATGATGGGTATTAAATAAGAACACTTGGAACTGTTGGGTTTTATGTCAGTACTAAAGGCTAGCATAAAGTCATTCAAAATTTGCGTAAAGCCCAAGGCTTCTAGAACTAAGGGTTTACCCATCAACATAGTTTCATCCACAAATTGTTGGTGGGTTATTGGTACCAACCAATTGTTGAGACTAATTCCTTGTAGCACACCATTAAGCATAGAATATCTAATAAAATGCTTGAGCCCCTCAACAACTATGCCAAAAAAAAAGGGGAGAGTGGGTCTCCTTGGCTAATACCTCAAGAGGTGTTAAAGATGGAGGAGGAGGAGAGAGTGATAAATATAGAGAAGAAAGGGGAGGAGAATAAGGAAGCCACCCATTTAGTCCAATCAGGAAACAAACCAAAGGCTTTCAAAATTTGGAAAAGATAAGCCTACCTTAATTTATCAAATGCTTTTGAGAAATGCAATTTTATTAGCATACCTTATTTTTTGAATTCTTTCATAGTGTGGATGGTCCCATGGGCTACTATAATACCTTGTAATCTCATGGACTATGATCCCATCTAGGATTTGTCAACCCTCAACATATCCTGAATGCTCCTTGAAGGTAAAGAAAGGAAATGGGCTTTGAGTCTCTAGAGAATGATATTTGAAATGGTTTTGTATGCCATGTTGCAAAGTGTGATAGGTACGACACTACTTGGATATATTTCTTGTGTTGATTTAGGAGAAAGAGTGAAGAAAGTGGAATTTAGATCATGGAGGATAGAGCATATTCTTCATGATTCCTCCACTTATGTTAATATTTCCACACCTACGAATTCCCAACTTTCTTCAAAGAAATATGAGATGAAGCCATCTAGTTTGGGGACCTTATATTTTGCGAGGCTCATCATTGCTTCCTCCATCTCCTATAAGGTAGTTTACCATCCCTCTTACCTGATAAATATTCCCACAAGAAGAAACTACACTTCTTTGACACTTTCACACTAATTAGGCTAATATAACTAGCATAGATCCATATTAAACCCAAACATTATCAAATTTCTCAAGATGCAATCCTTTCTGCACCTTGGAGATTTGACTCTCTTAGCCCTGAGTAGTTTCTTATTCATGAGTGAATTGAGAGTTAAGATTAATTTGTTTGTTAACAATATTATTTACATTTATATAAATTTCACATCTCTATATTTTAGAAATATTATTATTTTATACTTCTATTACAATTTAATTATTATGAAATGAATATCGTATTGATTGATTATATTATTATATATAGATATTGTTATTGTTCTGAATATTTCTTTTAATTTGTATTCTAAAAAACATCTTAATTTATATCTACTTCTATACATATATTTGGTATATGATTTTTAATTCAATTTATTAAGATTGTATATATCATGATTACAAAGATTTTCTACATGTGATTTATGCCAAAATTCTTCTCATAATATCATATTAACTAATATAATATAAATGTTATTTTTAATTTAATTTTAATATGATATGTGTATTATAATTTTAACTAAAATTTTGATGTAACAAATGGAATTCAATTTTTTTATTTTTTATTTTTTGAGAGACATCATATTATTATTCACTTTAATATAGTTTTTAAACCGTATTGCAACCATTTTTTAGTAATGGATTGTAAAAAAATATTCTCCAAAAAACTATTTAAAATATTAAAAACATATACAATTTAATATCAAATCCATTTTTTAAATATGAACTCTCATTTAATTTTTCAATTTTCAAATGTTACTTCAATATATAAAAATACCACGCCAATGTAATTTTATAACTTCAATTTTATTACTTTACATGTTCTCTTTACTTTCCATGGCAAGGAAATGATCTTCCATTTAGGCATCACAAATGATTTTTTGTCGATGGTTCTGTCCATAAAATTGTTGACCGCTTGACATTGCCTAGTAAAGCATTCAACAGAGTCCTCATTATTTGGGTTAAGTCCTATGGAGTATTTAATGAAGTGTGTGAATATATTTGAAAAATAACCCAATGAGAAAACGAATAGCTTAGGAAGAGGCAATTTAAATTGCAACGTTTTTAGTGGAGTACTCTTGGTGTCATTCTTGTGAATGTGTGTTGTAAATATTTGTAAAATATAGAATGTTAAAGTGTAATTTTCATTTCATTTATTCATTGTATTGTTATTTGGATTTCTATGGAGTTTTTGTGCATTGTTCTTTCAACATAAAGTAAAAAGGAATATTTCCCCTTTGCCATATCATCAGGATAGTTGCATACCATAAGCAACACATATTTTTAAGCTTGAGCATAATTCAAGGTACAAGTGAAGGAAGAAGATACATACAAAACAAGATTCGAAACTTTTTTATTGTTGTATGGAAACTCATAATGGCATTTGAACTAGCCAATGCACCAAAAACATTTGATAGATTGATGAATGATGTATCCAGAGATTATCTGGGTTATTTTGTCATGGTGTATTGTGATACCATTCTCCTCTACAACAAAATATGAACATAACATTTATAATATGTCAATGTTGTATTACGAAAAGATGTAAAATATAAGAAACATTTGATGAATTTGAAGAAGAGTTTATTTTTCATCTTATATAAACCTAGAGATGATAAAGGTCATAAACTGAGTGGGCAATGCCAACCTATCTCAAGGACCAATTACAAGTCTACCTCACATCACTTTGACATCTCACCATGTTTCAATTCCTTAACTAAGGAAAATGTAGACAATAAATGGGAAGATGAATAACAATGTTTTCATGAACCTAAGACACAGATCTACAATGCACCTAGGCTAACAGTGATAAACAAATTTTCATTAAAAGTGGATATTGATATTGATATGCCCCAAGGGACACGTGCTTAGTGGTGCAACAAACACTTGAAGGCATACTTTGAAGTGATGATCAAGTATCCAACCATAAGGAGTTGCATGAAATTTTGGATGCACTATAGTGACACATTGTCTTAGCTAAGGGGGTGTATCACAATGATTATTTGAACATCAATACTAAGTACACAGACTCAAGTGCCCTCATATGAGATTATACCTCCCTTGTGCTATGATGGATCCTCCCCCAAGCTTGTAGGTTGTAGGGTTGAATTTGAATTTCCCTAGGCATTAGTGGAATTATGCCAATGAAGATGCCCTAGGGTAATATGCCACCTAGAACTAGAGTGGATCCCCGTGAGTTTCAAGAGGAATGATTAAGCAACCATACAAAATGAAGATTTTGTCTCTAAGGAATATTTATTTTCCCTTGCTATTGAGACCCCATAGTTCCATAAAATCACATTCATTGAGAAGGATTAATGGGGCGAAACATCATTGGAAGGAAGTAATATTTTGTAAATCAACGAGAAGATTCCCTACCTATTCCGTCAATTCTTGTGCAGTTTTCCTCCCCCATCATTTGTCTCCTTTTACTCGTTTGATGGGGTCTCTGTAATCAAAAGAAAGAGAACACTAATGATGAGTTGTGGGAGTCATCATTCTCTCCGAAAGAGTGAATCAAATCTTGAGATATGATTGTTAAAGAAGAACCATTTGCACCTTAAAAACTGAAGTGGATAATATCTCGAAGAGGGTTTTTTCCTCTACTTCCATTTCATCCAACCTTTCTATGCTTACCTAATAACCTGTCTCCATTATGATTTCTTCCAACAATGCCTTCGCATCATGCATTTGAAATTTCATATTTGTTATGTCTTTCATTGTGTTATATGGGTTCTTCCTTTTCTTTGTAGAAGTGTCTTGGGTGGGCTTGGGTTGTGGCTCCAAGGATTCCTTAGGCAATTTTTGATCCTATTGTAGAGGATCTTGCTCTACTGAGGGTTCAATTTTAATATCTTTCTATGTCGATCTTTCTATGCTAAGCCAAAAGATTTTCTTTGTCTCGGTTGAAATGAGGCATCTAGAATGAGATGAAGAACGATCATGAACGATCCTCTAAATTAGTGAAAATCATTGTAAGAAAACCTTTGGCTCTAATTTGGAAATCAACATGCACTTATTGGTGCCATTTAGCCTTGATCCATGCTTCCAAATCTAGTTTTGGTGGCCAAGCACTAATAAATTTGCACATTAAAGTGTGGGCATGCATGAATTCTATTTGCTCCAAGATTTCATCTCACTTTACCTCACATGTGGGGTTTTCAATGAATTTAGAGATGCAACATCTTGATCTATTTTTCTACATTGTAATGCCTAAGATTAAGGCATTTTTTCGACCTCCTTGGGATGAATTTCTAAGGAGGTGGGAGGATTGATATGTTGTTGTTGCCACCTTCTTCCTACTCTTAACACCTATTTATATAAAATTGTTTTTTACATTTTATTTTATTTATTTATATTTATATTAATTACACATAATAATAAATTTAATATTATTACAAAAATATTTTTTTATTATTTATTAATAATAATTATAATAATAAGCTAATTCTATAGGATAATAAACATGATATGAAACCTAATTATATATTAATAAAACATGATATGAAACTTAATTATATATTAATAAAAACTGAACTCTATATTATAAACATTATCTAAAATAATTTGAAAAAACAGCAAGCAATATGTGGCCTTCATGCTGGTGAGCCATAGCATGACGCAGCGAGTTCAATGCAAAAGCAGTTTGTGCATCTGAAGGAGCTAGCCGTGGTTCAGTTCTCCAATAGCTTTAATCTAGCTATCCAGCTTAAATCGAGTGACCAAGTTTAATCAACGAAATGAATGAATTGGCTGAATTCGTTTTCTTGACGGCATAGGTAAATAGGTAATACACCCGTTTTGAGTTGAAAATTTCAGAGAATTGTAAGTTGATTTTTAATTACGGGGCAGTCACGGCAAACACGGAGAGCAGGTGCGAGACGTTATTGGCATTCTACAAGAAATCAATCAAGGATGACAGCGGCCTTTGGGTTCTCAACGAATATTTAGACTGGTATGTGTGTATTCTTTCTAGCCATACAGAAAGTGCCATTGACAATATTTTGGACAGTTGAGGCTAATGAATATGCATATTGACCAAACTACTGAAATTCTACGAGAGTAATTTGTTATTTTTTTTTTTGTTGTTTGCTGCCGGAAGACTGGCAAATTCTCACAATTACCCTCGCGACGCTAATTGATCGGTAATGGATATTCTAATTACCCTGGCGACGCGATTATCTGGTGGGATTATCAGAATATCCATATATTTTCACGTATGAATGCTTCGTATTAGGTCTTCACGTATAAATGTTTCGTATAGGGTTTCTTTATATATTCATTATTAATGCTTATGGAAATATTCATTATTAATGCTTATGCAAATGTGAGTTGTGGGTTATCAACGCGGTATGCATAAGTGGTTTATTCACTATCATCGCGGTAGTGATAATTCAGTATTCCCAGGATACACGGCCCGATATGCCAAATGTCTTGGCTGATATGCGATGTTTGCCTAACCCTAACAATTTCCGGCAGGTATCTCCTCAATACGCGAGTAAATTTCTGGCTATCCGAGCAATTTTTGCTGGATATGCTACATATTTCCGGTCAACGGAGGTTAGTTATGCTGAATATGCGAATTATTTATCAGAAATGCGTCTTATCTCTATCGCAAATCCGACTTATCGTTAGCGTTATATGCGCCGGAGATAACACACGTATCCGGCAAGATAGTTGCATATCCCACATTGATAAGTCGCATATCCAGCATTTTGTCTCCGGTCAACCGGAATACCTAGTATAACCGGCTATGATGCCACGCATTGCCCAGAATCAACTCACTTATACGGTGTGGGGAATGGTTCGCACCGGAGGCAAATCGCATATCTGGCACAGACATTTAGCTTACCAGCCTAAACAGAATCGCGTATGCTCCGAATAACTCACTTATCATACCCGTATGCTCCGAATAACTCACTTATCATACCCGTTGTGGATAACGGCAATAGTGACTCACTCTAATTATCTCGCGTTGCAGGTAATGGCCGCAGTAACTAACGCGAATTATCTCGCTTTGCAGATAATGGCGGTAGTAACTCACACTAATTATCTTGCCGAAAAAAACCACATCGTCTGAAACCTCACTATATCGACCCTTATCGTCTAACGATAGTCGGTACCGCTAGGGAATGGCCCACTATGGCACACCGGCCTTCTGAAATGGTGGATGCCATTTGACAAGGAAGGCGCGACCAGGACGACTTGCACCTTCCGATCAATCTCAATTGCTGTTTGAATTATAATTACGCATATTGCTCATATGCGAAGGCCTCACTGCGCATGCTAGAGGCATGCGGTTATATTACCCGCATATCTAGGGTTTCGATATCTCTGTTTTATCTGCCATGTTTGGTTGGTTCATACAAATACTTTAGAATGTAGGCAGTTTTGTGGCAGGTTACAGTGAAATTCAAATCTAGGTTTTGGTTTTCTGCATTTCGTTCATTTTCTGCATCAAAATATCTACTAACATCCATCTATGTTTCATTTTCTCTTCTTCCATGCGAGAGATTCGACCTCGTGCCAACTGTACATGGTTTGGGGTTTACGCAGTCATTGCAAATTTTGGAAGACCTCAGTGAGACTTTGGAATGAGTCATGATAACTGGGCCATGAACATACAACATCGCATCAAATCCATTCAAAACGTTTCATAATCTAAATGTCTAAATGAAAAAAGGAAATACTTTTCATAGCTTCAGAGCAAATCTATTTTTCGTAGTCATTAACCCTTTGACAATGAACTGGAGAATCCGATTTTAGAATTCTGCAACTAAATTCATTTCCTTACGCCAACAGAAAAAGAGATTTGTTGTCATTTCGAAAAACATTTCATTCCTTTAGAAAATGAACTGGATAATCGGATTTTTAGAATTCTGCAACTAAATTCAGATTTGTTGTCATTTCATTCCCTTAGACAATGAACTGGATAATCAGATTTTTAGAATTCTGCAACTAAATTCATTTCCTCAAGCCAACAGAAAAAGGATTTGTTGGCATTTGTGCTTCGCTCTTAGCTATCCAGCATAGTTTTTCGATGCAACTTGCTTCCTCTAAGCTGCGGACCATATCTTGGTTGTGCCCAAATTGGTTCTGCACTAACAAAAACCAACTACATTAAAACCTAGTAACCATATCAAGATATTTGCACAAAAATCATTCGAAATTAACTCCCAAAGTTGAATAGGTGGCAAGGATTAATGTTGAATAGGGGCCTTATGCTTTCACCCTTTTAATATTTCTTGTTTTATTTAATGGTGAAGTTTTGGTGAGGAGTGTATCATCGAACATAACGTACCAAGAGAAAAGGAGGTTTTGAGATTTTCTGTTTCACAAAGTAGGCAAAAATCTCTAATGTATGACAACAATAGGAGTTTGTTGCTAGATTAGCTCCAGGTTGTTGGGAGAGAGTTAATGCATCCTATATTTGTTGTGAGAGGATTTATGAGTCAGTTAGATTCTCTTAGCTATAAAATAGGTATCCATACGAATTGTTTGTGAGTGAGAGTTTGTGAGGAAATTGATTATTTTGTAATCTTTTGTTTGATAATAAAGAATTGCCGATGCCTATGTTTGTTGGAAGTAGCCAAGATTGGTTGGGTGAACCACGTTAATCTGCTGTCTCCTGTCTATGGATATTTGCTGTGTATATTGTTTATTTGTTTCCTGCACACCTTTGTCTCTAACAAATGGTATCAGTGCGAGTTGGAGGAGCGGTGCAGTTGGAGCAGCGCAGTTAGATTGACTGTTTGCTGGTGGTGCGTATGATGCACTGCTGCGTGGAGGTGCGTTGACATTGCGTGGCCATGTTGAACTGTTGTCCAAATGCGTGGAGGTGCGTTGACATTGCGTGGCCATGTTGAACTGTTGTCCAAATGCGTGAAGGTGCGTTGACATTGCATTGTTGAATGGCGTTGAATGATACCAGAACGACGTTGAATCAAGCCATATCGGTAAACATTGCTGCATGGAGGTGGTGCGTAAACCCTATGGGTGCATTCAATTCATTGCTGGTGCGTACTCCAGCGTAGAGGTATGTTAAACCTGTGTGGAGATTTTTTTTTTTTTAAACCCTCGACATGAAGGTTTTTTCTATACATATAGTTGCCATCTATGTGTATATATTTGCAGCGTGACAACCATTCATGCGTGGTGCTCGTGCATATTTTGTGTTTTGGGATTGTCTACTGGTAGAAGAACGCCAACGCGCCAACTGCGTTGGTAAAACTGCAGTTGTTTTTTGGTTTATACATAATGATTTTAAAAGTGATGTAAAACAGTCATTGATCCATTTCCGGTGGGAAGGGTTTTTTTGCTTTTAATGATTCATATTTGCGAGGCAAAGGGTTTCTGCGAAAGGTTTTTGCACAAATACTCAACATTATATATATGGCATAATAGTATTACTATTGAGTCAAATTTAAATTGCATAATCTATTACCATACAATAACCTCAGTCTTGAAATTAATAGATTCGACTCAACTTGTTTGAGAGTTCATGAATACAAAGGCAGTAAGACATAGGCGTTTTTTGAGATTAACTACTTTTCTTTAAAAGTTGGATGTTTTGGAGATTATTTTTTTTTGGTTGATATGAGATGGCGAAAACGCAGAGTGCCCGATTTGAAATTGAGAAGTTTAATGGCAAAAATAATTCCGAGATCTGGAAGGTGAAGATGTATTATTTGCTTGTCCAACATGGTGTGGCAAAGGCGTTGTTGGGAAAATCCAAATAGCCTTACAACATCACAAATAATGAGTGGGCCGAGATGGATGAAAGAGCAATAAGTGCTATTTGACTGTGTCTAGCAAATGATGTCCTGTTTAATATCATGTCGGAGACAACAGCTGCTAGTTTGTGGACAAAACTGGAGAAACTATACATGACCAAATCCTTAACCAATAGGATTCTCCTGAAGCGACAGTTGTACAGTTTGCGAATGAAGGAAGGTACATCGATTGCTCATCATTTAAATGCTTTTAATACTCTTTTGGTGCAATTACAAGGTATAGAAGTAAAAATTCAATCCGAGGATAAAGCTATTACTTTATTGTGCTCGTTGCCCGAGTCATGGGATCATTTTGTTACTTCTATAAGTCTTAGTTCATCAGAAACTATTGAGTTTGATGATGTAGTTGCATCCTTATTATCAGAAGAAACAAGGAGAAGGTCGCATTCAGAAACCTCTACATCAGAAGCTATGATGGTTAGAGGTCGTTCGAAAGAAAGACGCTCCAGTAGGCCAAGCGACTCACGTTCAAAGTCGAAAGTGAAGAAGAGTAAGGTAAAGTGTTGGTTTTGTGGCAAATTAGGACATTTAAAGAAGGACTGCTGGAAGCGACAGCAACAAACTTCTAAAGCAGATTCTTCGACAGAGAAGAAGGAGGCAAATACGATAGATACAGGTTCAGCATCTGGTTCAGGTATGAGTGATAAAGTATTATTAGTTAATGTGTCAAATCATGATCAACATTGGTTGTTAGATTCTGGTGCATCAAACCACATGTGTATCCATAAAGAATGGTTTAAGACATATAAATCAATTAATGATGGAGTTGTGTACATGGGTAATGATGTAACATGTAATATTGTGGGGATTGGGAGTATACAACTACAAATGTTTGATGGGACAACTAAAATGTTAACTGATGTGAGGCATGTACCAAGTTTAAGGAAAAATTTGATTTCATTAGGAGCACTTGATTCAAATGGATATAAAACTCTAATTCAAGGTGGAGTAATGAAAATTTACAAAGGTATTTTACTAGTTATGAAAGCTAAGAAGGTAGGAAATCTATTTAAGTTAGAAGGACGTACAGGGTCAGATTATGTGTCTATGGTGTCTAAACATGACAATAGTTTCATTCACTTATGGCATCAAATATTGGGGCATATGAGTGAAAGAGGGTTAAAATTTTTGGCTGGTCGCAAGTTACTTCCAAATCTAAAGTTTGGAAAGATAGTTTTCTGTAAGCATTGTCTGTTTGGAAAACAAAGTAAACAAAAGTTTAAAACAGGCAAACATACTAGTAAAGGAATACTTGACTATATGCATTTAGATGTCTGGGGTCTAGCCCCTACAACCTCATATGGTGGTTCGTCATGTTTTGTATCGTTTATTGATGACTTTTCTAGGAAAGTGTGGGTCTACATGTTGAAAAGGAAGTCTGATGTTTTTTCAGTTTTCAAACAGTTTAGAGCATTGGTAGAAAACAACACTGGTAGAACAATAAAATGTTTAAGAACTGACAATGGTGGTGAGTTTACTTCCAAGGATTTTGACAGCTATTGCAAGGATGCAGGGGTCGAGAGACATAAGACCACGGTTTATACTCCTCAGCAAAATGGAGTTGTTGAACGCATGAATAGAACTCTTCTAGAGAGAGTAAGGAGTATGATGAGTAACACTAGGTTGCAAAAGGAGTTGTGGACGGAAGCAGTGGAAACAGCTTGCTATGTGATGAACCGATCTCCATCAACAACGATAGGCTGCAAGATTCCTCAAGAGGTATGGAAAGGTCACCCTTGTGACTATTCTAAACTCAGAGTGTTTGGTTGTGATGCATATGCTCTAGTGCCTAAACATCAGCGAACTAAATTAGATCCAAAGTCTAAAAGGTATATCTTTGTTGGATATGGTATTGGAACAAAGGGATATAGATTGTGGGTTCCTACTACCCGCAAAATCATCATCAACAGAGATGTAAAGTTTAATGAATCCTCTCTTATACAGTTAGATGTAGATAGTAGATTGAAGCAGGATGTTGTATCTGACTTTCAACACATTCAGTTTGATAAGATTTCTAATGATAGCGATGATGACCATAGTTCAGATATTAGTCATGAACAAGTTTCAGAATCAGAACATGAACAGGGTTCAGGTATAGATCATGAATAGGTCTCAGATACTGATCATCAAGAAGTTCTTATAGATGTTAGTCAGCCAATCGAGGAAGCACCAAAAACATCCTTAAGGAGGTCGACAAGAATCAAACGACCACTGAGAAGGTATGATGATTATGTTACTTAAGTTGCATTTACTGCTAATGATGATGAACCTCTGTGCTATCAGGAAGCAATAGAAGGTTCAAAAATTGACAAGTGGAAAGCAGCCATGAAGGACGAAATGATGGCCTTAGGTAAGAATGGCACATGGGATTTGGTTGAGCTTCCGAAAGACAGAAAAACTATGGGGTGTAAATGGGTTTTCAAGCTGAAACGAGGTGTGAATGATACGAAAGACAGGTACAAAGCGAGGCTGGTTGCAAAAGGGTTCTCTCAGAAAGCTGGCATTGAATTTCATGAGATTTTTTCACCAGTTGTTAAAATAGTTTCAATTAGAATTGTATTAGCATTAGTGGCTTTGCTTGATTTAGAGTTGCAATAATTAGATGTTAAGACTGCATTTCTATATGGAGACTTAGATGAGGAAATTTATATGGAACAACCGAAAGGGTTTGTTCAACATCACAATGAGAAATTTGTCTGCACACTCAGGAAGTCATTATATGGCCTGAAGCAGTCGCCTCAGCACTGGTATAATAAGTTTGATTCTTTCATGTTGAGTCAGAAATATGTTAGAAGTGAATATGATCATTGTGTTTATTTTAAGCAATTTAAAAATGACATATTCATTATCTTAGTATTGTATGTTGACGATATGCTTTTAGCAAGCAAAAGCATAGAAGAAATCAATAGGTTGAAGGCTTAGATGGCAAGGACATTTGATATGAAAGATCTAGGAGCAGCAAGACACATTTTGGGCATGGAGATTTTCAGAGACAGGAGCAATGGTAAGCTATGGCTATCACAACAGAAGTATATTGAGAAAATACTTTTGAGTTTTGGTATGAACAATGTGAAGCCTGTGTCAGTCCCTTTCGCTTCCCATTTCAAGCTTTCTTCGAGTTTATGTCCTAATACAGATGAAGAAAAGGATTATATGTCTCGAATTCCATATGCCAATGTAGTAGGGTATTTAATGTATGTGATGGTTTGTACTCGACCAGATATTTCACATGCAGTTGGGGTTGTCAGCAGGTATATGGAAAATCCAGGTAAAGAATACTGGTCAGCAGTGAAATGGGTGCTTCGGTATTTGAGAGGCACAAGTAGTTATTGTATCACTTACAATAAGAGTAGTGAATTTGTTTGCAGGTATGTTGATTCTGATTTTACACGTGATTTGGAGAAGAGAAGGTCAACTTCATGGTATGTCTTTACTCTTGCAGGTGGAGCTATCAGCTGGATGTCAAAGCTACAGAATAGTGTTGCTTTATCCACTACTAAGGCAGAATACATTGCTGCTTCTCATGCTTGCAAAGAAGCGATTTGGTTGAAAGGTTTGTTTGGTGAATTTGGTAGGTTGCAGGACAACATCAAGTTATTTTGTGACAGTCAAAGTGCAATACATTTGGCTAAGAATCCGGTCTATCATAGTAAATCAAATCATATACCGATCAAGTACCATTTTGTAAGACATGTTATCACTGAAAGGGGAGTCTCTCTTGAAAAGGTGCATACAAAGGAGAATTGTGCAGACATGTTCATGAAACCAGTTTTGTTAGAGAAGCTACGTTGGTTTTTGGCTTCTCTTGGCTTGCAGAAAATATAAAATAATAAACAAACAGGGTATCCGGCTAATTGTTGTCAAGGTGGAGATTGTTGAGATTTTCTGTTTCACAAAGTAGGAAAAAATCTCTAATGTATGACAACAATAGGAATTTGTTTCTAGATTAGCTCTAGGTTGTTGGGAGAGAGTTAATGCATCCTATATTTGTTGTAAGAGGATTTATGAGTCAGTTAGATTCTCTTAGCTATAAAACAGGTATCCATACGGATTGTTTGTGAGTGAGAGTTTTTGAGGAAATTGATTATTTTGTAATCTCCTGTTTGATAATAAAGAATTGTTGATGCCTATGTTTGGTGGACATAGCCCAGATTGGTTGGGTGAACCACGTTAATCTACTGTCTCCTGTGTATGGATATTTACTGTGTATATTGTTTATTTGTTTGCTGCACACCTTTGTCTCTAATATGAGGGACATTTTCCCATGCCCAAATTTGATGTTTAAGCATTAGGTGTCGGATTATGATGAGCTGAATTTTGGTACATTCACATTTGGACTTGTGAGCACATTTTAAAATTTTTCCATACTATATTCTTTATCCAAATGTGTTTATCCTTAGTTTTATATGAATCATTGCCCTACATTTTGTTTCACTCTTTATGTCCTCATTACTTTGAAGTACTTAGAATACGTTTTATAATATAACGTATTTATATATACACTATAGGCTTTATTTTTGCAAGTGAAAAAATGAAATATACACTTGAAATTAGATAAACTATAATTGTATAATTGCATTTATATATATACTATAGGCTTTAATAGTTCCTTATCTTCTCATTTTTTTATATGGCCCTGAAAACCTTTTCCATATCATGTTAAAATGGAAAAAAAAAATAGGAATAAATGGAAAAGAAACTTTGATTATATATCCCCAAAGAGAAATGGAATGATTCATATTTAGGTGGCCTATTGTATGCGAGTAATTTTTAGTTTTATGAATATGTCTATAAGTGAGAAGAAAAAGAAAAAATAATATATATGTATATATATACAGACAAATAAAAAAAATATGTAATAAAGTTATAATATTAAAGTGCATGGTTATGAAATTATATTATAATGGATTGGCACTTTAATGAGGTTAGGAGATGGAGAGAAAGTCTAGATTAGCACAAAACTACTCATCATAAATCAACTATTTAGATTAGTTGAGGTCCCTCTTTCACTAGAGTTCAAGACGAGTGATACTATTAGTTTAATAAAATTGGTTTATTGCCACTATGCAAGCATATAACAAAACGAGAGTTGTGGAGATAGTTAAGAACAACCACATCTGTGTGAACACAATTAACATATTCACATGCAGTTGTGGTGAGGTGGATGGATGATGTGGCACTCTAGCTTAGCATGAGTGACATTACTAGAATTTTCTAAATTTGTGTCAAACAAAAGGAAAGCTGATTTCATAAGGGGAAAAGAGGGGAAATAATATTATTTTACCATCAACAAAGAACGCAATGGATTTAGTGAAAACACTATGAGTTCATCTAACACATTCCCAATAGGGTACATTGATCTCTAGGTCAACTGAATTTTCAACTAAAAATCCATCTAGTCTCTTTTACCAGTCTATCCTTTTAAAACAATGACTAAGTATATGAGGTCAAACTCCCAACCCCATGAGCTTGTAAATTTTGAAATATTGGAGGCTCACACAAATATCTCTCATAAACTATTGTAAATTTGACTTATTTCAAATCAAAGAAGGAACATCTAGAAATTGGTTCTTTCCTCCTATGAAATTGATTATTTCTTGGTGTCCCATGTCAAATGTATCCACCATTAAAGACATCATATCTAGAGAAGGTCACATAGTGGTCCAAATTCCACCTAAATTTATTTATTAGTGTGGGATGTTAAATATATCCAACAATCCATATCTAGAGAAGGCCTCATTGCCCTCCAAATTTCATCTTTGTATTTGTAACATGATATGTCTACTGCCTATCAAAAAGCTTCACGCCCTCACTAAATATAATG